>JAYESA010000008.1:32023359-32280859 GCA_036927795.1 Iris macrosiphon | reverse complement strand
GGAACCGATTAAATCGGCCGATATTACCGATATATCGTAAAATATCGGTTTTAAAAAAAATCGATATTTCACAGTTACTCTTTTTTTTTTTTTTTGTATAACAGGGACTGATGAGAGAGAAAGAGAAAAAAAAACAGGCTGTTCAACATAAGAAGAAGAGGAAGAGGACGAAGAAGAACGAGAAGGAGAAGAAGAAAAAAAACAGCAGAGGCGGCGGATCTAAGGAGAAGAGGAAAAGAAAAAAAAGAAAAAACCTGGTACTGTAAGCTTCTTCTCCTTCTCGTTCTTCTTCGTCCTCTTCCTCTTCTTCTTCTGTTTTTTTTCTTCTTCTTCTTCTTCCTCTGCGTCCTCTTCTTCCTCTTCTGTTTTTTTTTCTTCTTCTTCTTCTTCTTCTTCTTCCTCTGCGTCCTCCTCTTCTTCTTCTTCTGTTTTTTTTTCTTCTTCTTCTTCCTCTGCGTCCTCTTCTTCTTCTTCTGTTGGTTTTTTTCTTCCTGTTTTTTTTCTTCTGTTGGTTTTTTCTTCCTGTTTTTTTTTTCTTCGGTTGGTTTATGAATATATGTACACATTTTTTTCTTTCCATATAGCAAATTTGTAAATTTACTTATTTTTTTAATTTTTAATTTCAGAAATGTCCTCTTCGAGAGCTTCAAATGAGGGTAGAACTGGAGATTCAAATGAGATAGCTCCGGTTAAGATCAATTCAACTGATATTGGGTATCGCTATGGAACAGTTATGGATCCCACAAAAAAATAAATCATATTACGTGCAATTATTGCAAAAAAGTGATACCGGGTGGGATCTCAAGATTCAAACAACACATTGTTAATCAAAGGGGACAAACCAGGGGATGTGATAAGGCTCCTATGCTTGTGCAAAAGGAAGTACAAAAGGCAATGGATGAAGCACTGAAGAAAAGGCTTGAGAAAAATAGAGTCAACAATATTTTAAGTCGATCAAGCTTAAACGAGGACGAGACTGACACATTTGATGTTGAGGATGCCGATGCCGATGTTCAACCAACATCTGCTAGTATTGCTACATCAAGCACAAGCAGGAAGAGAAAGGTAAGTAGCAATGTAAGAGGTCCGATGGATGCAATCTACAAACCTAATGTCGGTAAAATACAACAAACGACATTGGATGCTAGCAATCCAATCAAGAAGAAGTTGAAGATGGAGGCTTGGATGGAGTGGGCTAAATTTTCATACGAGTGTGGTATACCCTTTAATGTTGTGCGTAATCCTAGATTTCAACGCTTTATATATTGCGTTGGAGAGTATGGAAGAGCTATGCCAGCGCCGTCCTATCATAATGTGCGGGTTACTCTACTTCAAGATGTTCTGAAGGAGACGAAGACTTTTGTTGATTCCTTTAGGCCCAAATGGAAGGAGTATGGATGCTCTATCATGTCAGATTTTTGGACAGATACGAAGGGTCGTTCTTTGATTAACTTTTTAGTTAATTGTCCACAAGGAACAGTTTTCTTAAAATCTGTTGATGCTTCAGATCAAATTCATGATGCAGATTATATTGTTGGATTGATTAATGAGGTGATCGCGGATGTGGGAGAGGAAAATATTGTCCAGGTAAATATTTATGTACATTGTGACTAGTTAATTCATAGTTCACTTATTTAGTTATTTATGTACATTGCGTTTTCCTAATTTGTAATCAATTTTCTTTTTTATGTATATAGTTTATCACGGACAATGGCTCTAACTTTAAGGCTGCGGGAAGAAAATTGGAGATACAACATCCAAAGATGTATTGGACTCCTTGCGCTGCACATTGCATCAATTTAATTTTGCAAGAAATTGGTAGTGATATCGAAAAGATTAAGAATGTGTTGTATCAAGCCAGGAAGGTGGTGGTTTATATCTATAACCATTTGATGGTTTTAAACATGATGCGGAAGTTGAGCAGTAGCGAATTACACAGGCCTTGTGTAACTAGGTTTGCAACCTCCTTCTATACATTGGAGAGCATATGGAAGAACAGGCAGTACTTGCAACAATTATTTGTTTCTTCTAGATGGGTGCGCAGTTTATTTTCAAAGAGAGAGGATGGAAAGAAGATTGCAAGGATTATTGCAAAGGAGTCATTTTGGAAAAATGTGGAGTTGGCTTGTAAAGTGTTGGCTCCCTTAGTGGATGTCTTGAGATTGGTAGACAGGGAAGAACAACCTTGCATGGGCTATATATATGATGCTATGGATAGAGCAAAATTCCAGCTTGATAAGAACCTTGTTGATGAGCCTGCAGTGCTAATCAAGGCCATGGCGATTGTTACAAGGAGATGGGTTGAACAACTAGAACACCCTTTGCATGCAGGTATATATATATATATGTTTTGTTCATATTTATATGCACATGAATGTTGGCTACCATAATTGGATTATCTTTTAAATGCAGCTGGATATTACCTTAACCCTGCCATATTTTATAAGCATTCAACATCAGAGCTTAATCATACTAGGAGAATGCTTAATGAAGCTTTGATGAGGCTTGTGCCAGATATGACTGAGAGTACTAAAATCTTATCACAATTGTCGGAATATAGAGAGGCGACGAGAGATTTTGGAACTACTATAGCTATAAGAACAAGAGAAATGATATCACCATGTAAGTTTCTTTCCTTAACCAATTAACTATTCCATTTGTATTTTACAATTTACATTACATCTTTCTTATTGATGTGAGGGTACTCTGTACTATATATAGATGAATGGTGGATAAGTCATGGCAATGGTACGCCGGAACTACAAAGCTTTGCAAGGAGGGTCTTAAGCCAAACATGTAGTGCTTCGCCTTGCGAGCGAAATTGGAGTGCCTTTGACAACGTATGCTTCTTTACTTTATAATAAAATTTGCTAGTTTTTTTATTAAAGCTAGATACTTACAAATAATATTCAATAACTTATATTATAATTTATATGCTAATTTCAGTTGCATACGAAGAAGAGGAATTGCCTTTTGCAAGCAAAATTGAATGATCTTGTTTACATTCAATATAACATGAAGTTGGAGAGACGATTCTTGGATCAAAAGAACAAATCCAAAACTTTTGATCCTATTGTTTTGAGAGATGTTGAAGAGAATGATGATTGGATTACACCAACCGAAACAGAGCTTGCAGAGTTTGTGAGGGTAGGTGATGATTTAACTTGGGAACAAGTTCGTGCTTCAATGGGTGCCGATGATGTTGAAGGGCCAACTACAAGAAGTACAAGATCACGAGGTGTTATAGATTCAGTTTCTTTACTTGTTCATAATGATGAATACATGGAGGATGAAGAAGATGAAGATGAACAAACTAGGGAAGAAGGTGGAGAAGATGGTGATGGTGAGAATGAAGAAAATGAAGTTGAAGTTGAGGCTAATGAAGATTATTAGATGTTGAAAGTTGAACAATGAATTGGGATCTTTTTTGTTTTCATATTAGTTGAACTTGAATCGTTGAAGTGGGTACTTTTTATATTTTAATGTTGGTTTGGGTATATGTACTTTTAATCGTTGAAGTAGATTGTTTTATGAATTTGCTACTCTTCATTTGCTTATCTTTTCTATTTTATTCCTACTTCTGGAGAATATGAATTTGTAGACCGTTTTGGAATTCTTGCACCTGATTTGCTAAAAGGGATCTGTTCATGTCTATTATAGTGTCGTTTGATAATTTAGTATAGACAAAAGCTATGTTCTGCTTTACTTCTTCCTTCATAGCAAGTGTAATAACTGATTCTCTTGCTTGTATAACTGCTACAGTCACAATTTTTGGCATTTCAGTTGTTGTTTGGCTTTTTGATCCGATATATATATAATCCTTTTGGTTGGCCAACCTAGATTGTTTGTTGCTGTACGTTGTGATAGTAATCCTTTTGGTGGATTTTGAGCCGCAAATTACTTCTTCGGTATTGTTAGAAGAAACTCAGCTGCGTTCGTCATACTATTGCTCAACTCAATTTCAGTAGTGGTAACAATGGAAAAATAATGGGTGTCCCAACTCTCCTTCATATCTATTTCATATCTATTTTGTTGCGGAGAATACTGAGATTTTTGCTAGTTGCCATTTTATATGAGCAAGATTAAGTCCAACACTATATGTTACTTGATAGTGTAATCTCATCCGTAACATTTTTTCATTTTTGTGCAAAGGTAAGCCGTAGTGACAATAGCCTTCAGCTATTATTTATTTAAACAATGTCTTGATTTAAATGGATTTAGCAAGATGGTTCAAGCTGTGGCATCATCATAAAGTGTAGAACTGGTGAAAAGCAAGATGGTTCATTTTTGTCCTTGCTTTTGTTTGAATTAATGTTGCGAGCTGTTAGCCTGTTACTGATCCTGTCCTTGATGTTCTGTAGTCACACTTATCTGCTTACACATTTGTAAATATTTTTGATGCTTTAAGGACTTTATAATTCACCGAGCTGTTACTGATCCTGTCCTTGATGTTCTGTAGTCACACTTATCTGCTAAAGCAGCAATCACATGAATGTTTCTGTAGTCTTCTTTTGAGACGTGAATGTTGCTCCTTTAGCAATGGAGAATATATGAAATCTGGTATAGAGGACTTGGAGCTGTGGTGTGGACAAGCAAAACTGTGTTAAAAATAGAAAACTATTAAGTATATTGTTCATATATAAAAACTGTGTTAAAAATACTATTAAGTGTATTGTTCACTTAATAGAAAACTATTGTTTGAATTAATGTTGCTCCATTTTTTCTGCATATTTTATAATAGAAAACTATTAAGTGTATTGTTCATATATAAAAATTGTGTTAAAAATGGAAACCGATATTTACCGTTATAAAACCGATATATCGGTGATATATCTATAACTCTACTGGACCGTTATCATAAAAAAACCGTTATTAACTGCATAGTTATTAGCCTTATAAGTCCCTACATGCCAACTATGTATTCTAAATACACAAGTTCACGCACATAGTTTCTTGTCGTGTTGCAGTTCTTGTTGTCTTGTTACAGTTACACTTCCTGTCACATTTATTCCTGTTTTACTCATATTTCTGGTTTATAGCAATTAATCATATTTTACTTCTAGTCCTGATTTATAGCATTATTTCTCAGTTAATTTCACTACTTACTTATGCATATTCTCAACATGATGCTTAGTCAGTTATTTTCTTCCTGTCACAAATATTTAGTTTAACCTTGTTGTACATTGTGTACTTTGCTCCTTTCCTGACTGGATCCGTTGTTTTAGGCGATGATGAGAATCTTGCCCCCACCTATTATGGCCCTATGAGATAGCAGGTGATACAGTTGCGAAGCCGGTTCCTACTCAGGAGACTACCCTTGAGGAGTAATCAACCAGTTAGCTAGTTTTTCCCTTCAGCATAATATTCGGGCTTGTCCCCGATTTATCTTCTGGCTTTGTATTAACTTTGGATTTGGTTGTCACAGATTAAATATTATGAAATCTTAGCATTCTTATTCCTGTGATTATCCTTGCATGTTTATTATTGTGGATGAGATAGATAATTATTGATCCCAGAGAATGACCTAGACAGCGTACTACCGCCGACACTGCGGCGTAGGCTGGACGTGCCCACGCACTCGTGCCCGAATAACCGGGTGCGGGTCGTGACAGGGGCTCCGAGGGAGAGGGGCCCACCAACTGAGTTGTCGAGCTTGCCCAGAGCCCGCCAACTGACTTGGCGAGTTCTTCTCGAACTCTGGGCACCGCCAACTCAGTTTGCGAGTTGTCCTCCCCCCTGCAATTTCAACAAACCCCTCCCCTTTTGCGCAATTATCCGATAATTTATTACTTTATTTGAAAAAAACCGAAAAAAACTATAATATTAATTAAAAATTAGATAAAATTTATTAAATTATTTTAAATATAATTTGAATATATTTAATTAGGTTTTGTTATAAATTTGTGTTTAAAATTTTGGATATATGTTTAGTTAGATAATATAATATAGTTAGTTTAAACATAATTTAAATATTGAATATATTTTAAGATTTGTTATATGTATTTTTTTATTATTAATTATGTGAGAATATAAACAAATTGCTAGTTAGAAGAATCATTAAAAGCAGAGATTAGGAAGAGGAAGAGGAAGAGACACTATAGGAACATCGTTTGTAGTGCAAGGCCTTTTTAACTATATACTATATAGCATTCAAGTCCAAAGTAAAGATATAAACTACCCCAACATTTTTACATGGTGAGAAAGTTAAGAAACTGATAAATACACAACAGCGATTACTATTTGCACAAACAGGTTATATTCATTCTGTTGTTGGCGCTTGTGTTACTCACGAGAAGCGAAGGCTCCACTTTTACTGAGTTCTCAGGCTATTCATAACTCAAGATAAAAGAAGGGATCAGAAAAGAAGAAGTTAGTTTGTGTTCATGTGACTTTTTTTTATGTTTGGAATGGAGAAAATGTGATGATGATGATGATGATGATGATGTGCAACCAACCAAAAGATGTGGTATCTGCCTTTTCTCAGCTAGGGGCTGTTTGGTGGGAGAAAAGTGGAATACGGTTCTAGGAGACGTTAATCTACACTTTTATAACTTTTTTTATTTGGTTGGAAAAAAGACATTAAGTTAGAAAAAAAATATAGAGTAATTATTACACTTCACTTAATTGTCTTACTTCATTTTTAAATTTTTTCTTAGTTCAATTTCCATTTTAAACTTTTCTATCAAAAATATAAAAGCGGATTGGAAAGTGCTGTTTGTGTTATGAAAATAAAGAAGAGAAAAGAATAGTTTTCAGATCAATTGAATCGTATGGCTATTAATATAATAGTAATTGTGCATGTGTTTTGTACACATATTTTGTGCTAATTTAATGCATAGTAATTTTTTTTAGAAAATGTTACATAATAGATTATTTATAATTATTTAAAAAAAATATTTTAGACTTACCGTAAACTATGGGATTTTTTTTTATTTTTTCCAAAGTAAAATATTTACAATAAAAATATTTTTTTTTTGTTTTTTTATTTTTGTAAGAAAATAAGATATTTGTAAATAATTGGTATTTATACTATTATAATTTTATAAAGTCAAAGAAATTAATAGTGGAAAGAAACATAGTAATGGATACTAAGTATTTATTATGATAGTGGGATGATGGTAGTGGACATTAATGATGATTGATTATAATTATGATTGCATCCTTAATTATATTTTTAAACTAATTAAATAATATAGGTTAAGTTAAGGGCAATTTAGGAATTTTGAAAGTTTTACGGGGAAGCCTTTCAAGTTTTTATATTATATAATAGATATAGAGAGGAGAGAATGGTTAGGGTTTATGTGTTTCTGGTTTAGGATTTGTGTGTATCTAGTTTAGAGCAACCACTTACTTGTGATTATTCATATAGATATGTTTTGTGACACTTTCTTGGTTGTTCATTTTAATCATTCTTTCATTAAAATCTTCTCTAAAGAAAAATCAATCTTTGGAAAAAAATTCAAGTGAAAGAAATGAGTAACTGTATTTTTCAGGAATATGATTCTTCAAGAACATTCTTTACGATATTTCCATTTAGCATATTCAAGATGCCTGTAGACCTGCGGATATAGGATGTTTTTCCTCAAGATCACTTAAAATTATTATATTTTATTCTTACACCAACTTAAGTAAAAGGTCAATCTCCAAAACAGTACATTTGAATATTCCATTTCATCTCAATATTTTATTGGTCTATATATTTATATGCATTATTCTCATAAATAGTTATAGGCTTATTTGTGATTCCTGAAAGCTTGCAACTCCAACTGATATGCCGAACTAGCCATATGCATTCTTTGTTTACTTTATGAATGTCAGGATGATTGGTCAATGTTGTTGTAGTGGTTTCTTTGACTGGTCTCCGAAATAGCTGCAACAGTGATAAACTAGGGAATTTCTCTAGAAAGAACTGCTTTCCTATGCTAAAGGTTATGCAAATGTATTCTTTATTTTTCTTGCTCATGGTTTCAATTGATACCCATTTGCCTTCAATAATTTTTTTTTGGAATTATGGAAGTATAAGGTATTCTGTATAAGTTGGTTGAAGTGTGCTCTGCTGGAGTCTTAAATATGGAGTGTTAAATAACATTACCATGCCTAGCTATCGAGGATACTACATTTGAACTAGTATATCAATGTTGGGGAAAAATAAATTCTATTGAAAAAAAAAATCATATTGTTAAGGATGGTTTGGGTAGTAGCATTGTCATTCATACAAAAGTTATCTCTATTTAGTTTTTGGTTTTTGATAAGGGCACTGCACAATATACTCAGGGCTAGCCCATTGAAAATTTTCCAAATATTACAAGTTTGTCACTCCTCAAAGTTACTTAGGGCTAGCCCACACCAACCTATATAAGTAAAAATTATTTATCTTCTTTGTTTTTCACCTTCACATGAATAAATCTCTCATTCTCTCAAGTCCAAAAATCTAAACCTAACTTTGGAATTTGATAGTTGTGGTCCCAGTTGAAAGAAAATTTCGATTTGGTGATTGTCCAACGAATATTCTTCCGGTATGTCTTCGACAACATACGATGAATAAGTTTTGCGATTGTCACAAAAATATTTAGTTTTATTTGACTATTGTAGGAGCTGCCATGACCCAATTTCGTAGAATCACTTGAGGCGTCCCCCGAATCGTGACCGCCGTGCGGGCCTGGAGTTGCGCCCGCACAAGGCTTTAATGATTTGCATAGCAAGCACATATTCAGAGTACGCAGATAAATTGAAACACAGATTTGAAACATGGAAAAGTTCTCTTTATTGATAATGAACATCTATTACAAACTCCTGAACGAGTCAGCTAATATGCCGAACGGCTTACAAAAGAGATGACTCAAAATGAGATAGCAGTCATGTACATTACATCCCTTTATAAACTCAAAATGATAAAGACCTCTAGGCTGGAGGATAGCTTTGCCACGGAGCTGCATTTGTGTATGAAGAGTTGCAGCTTCGGACTTCAAAAGGCTTCGAGGGCGCGGTGAAGGTGCGCTAACAGCTGGACTGGATCGGGTAGACGACTTCGGCTCCTCGCTCGGTTCGCCTTGGTGCGGAGAACCTGTTTCAACGAGGGTCAGCATATCGAAACATGCTGGTGAAGGCGAGCTAGCCGAACTATGCCAATCAACACGTTGTTTAGTGAAGCATGCATATTTGTGGGTTTTTATCTTGCCTTAGTTCATTTACAAGTAAGCAGCATATAGAATTTACTGAAATGAACGTGCCACCGTTCGGTGGATTTTACCTGCCGACTGAATTACCTGCACAATACTTACCATGCCTTCCCTGCCACGAAGACACAAGTTAGTATGCAACAGGTTTAAATATACACGTTGAACACACGATGCTTTGCAAGCCATATTCACACGATAAACACACGAGGCGTTGCAAGCATATACGCACGAGGATCACTGGCTTGATGCCATAATGGACTAGTCAAGGACAAGGATAGCATGCAACGGGAAAACACGAGGAGCTCAGAAAACACGATGCGTTGCAAGTTATCCCGTCCGCACACGATTGACTATAAACACGAAGTCTGCCCGGATCGGATCGGTGCCAGTGCCCCAGCGACCGTCCGCAGAACTTATATCCTTGTGCACAAGTTGTTCATGATCGAACACACGATGTTTAGTTAAGTTATTATTTCACGCAGTTGAGGCAACACGAGTAATGCATGTTTCATTTTGCATAGCCTCTAGGAACAGTTATGCGCATACACGATATGATTCATAAATAGCACAATTTATAGAAGAAGTTATATTCTAACTACAATTTATGCATATGATGAACATTCTGAACGAACAAGCATGCAAGTAAGTAACCGTTCACGAGTTTGATTGACAAGCAGTAATAACCAAGTCTATTCTCTTTTATCTTGGTTTCTTTTATTATTATTTGGTATCGTTTGATCGGGGCGAAGAGAATGCAAGTGTTTTAGCTGTGAAGCTTGGAAGCAGGGCTAGCTAATCGGGTTGGTAGCCACTCACTTAGATTTTGGAAAGAAGAAGGAAAGAGGCGCTTCACGACTCCGCTCACAAGCCGCCTACTGCTCGTTCACCTGCATACGAACAGCTCGATTAATACTTCTTCCTCTCTTTCCAATCTCGGAATAGAAGTGCAAGTCAATGAACGAAAACAATGAAAACCATCGAAACCGTTCAAAGAAAACAAGCAAATCCCAAAACCAACTCAAAGCACGAGCAACAAGCGACATCGAAAACCGAGGCAATAAAAGATAGCAGCGGAGAGGTCCCTCCTGACTCTGCCGCTAAGCCGATCCTTGGGGCGCAGTCCACTGAATATGGGAATCGATTCCGAAGAAACAAATCCATAACGAGGACGAGTTCTTAATTCAATCTATCCCGATCGAACGATACCGTCTTGTGTTTCTTAGCCGCGATCTCCGCACCGGGAGAACGGGGCCTACATCCTACCCAACTAATTGGAAGTTTCGTCCCAAAACTTAAGAATAGGACCTACCGTTAGGGATTATTGCGTTCGGGACGGCGATCATGACTCAAGGAACAATCACGAACAGAATGGTCTGATCCGCCACAGGCTAGGCATAAACCAAGTTTCAGGCGACAATTATCCTTCGTATGCCCCGGCTTGTTACAGAAGTAACACAGTTACCCTGGTTTCCCTCCTTGTGGACCACCGTTGTTTCGGCGCTTTGGAGCAGTATTTCCTCTGTCGTTGCTTTGGCGTTTGTGACTGGATGTATGCACAGCGCCGGCAGGAACGTGAGGATAGTGTGGCTCGAGCGATAGGGCGTGATTCATGACTTCACGCATCGTACGATACTGAGGAACGGCTACGTGCGAATGGATGACAGGACGTAGTCCACCTTCAAACCTTCTAGCTCGACTCGCTACATCAGGTAAATAGGCCCTAGCGAATTTGGAGAGTCGGTTGAATTCGGCGGCGTACTCCTTAACTGTCATGCTGCCTTGCCGCAGCTGCACGAACTCGTTTTCCATTTGACGTTGTACTGGAGGGGGGTACAAACTCCTCTTCGAACGCGGCACGAAAAGTCGTCCACGAGATCGCCTCCTCTCCGTGATCAAATTGGAGAGATCGTCGATGCACGTCCCACCAATCATGCGCGTTGAGGCGGAGCTGTAGTTGCGCGCAGGCGACGCGCTTTTCTTCGGGGACCTCTAGCAGAGCGAAGTGATCTTCAAGTTCGGCCAACCAATCTAGAGCTACGACTGGGTCCTCAGTCCCGTTGAATGGGGTGTTGCAGACTTTCTTGAAGTGGCCAAAGTCGAAGGCAGTCACGTCCCTCGCCCTTGGAATTCGCGGCGTCTCTACTTCAAGCACGGGCTGTTCCACCGGAGTCGTTGCTGTTGCGGCGGAATGGTTGGCAGCCAAAGTCTGAACGATCTGCTGCAGGGTATCTACCTGCTTCTGTTGGACTGAGAATCGTGCTTCTATATTGTCTTGAAACTTGAGCTGACTCTCTTCCGCCCGCTTCTCGGCCCGTTCATAGCGAGCCTCGTCCCTTTGTTGGTTTGCCTCCAACATCTGCAACATTCGTTGGACGGAATCGATGCTTGGCACGGCTCGCTGGCTCTCTGAACTTCCCGAAGTACCCGAACTACTTCCTTGGCCTTGCGTTTCGTCCGGTATTTGCGCTGCAGATTGCGCTGGAGCCACTCCTTCAAAAGAAGGTAAATTACATTAGGATCATAATGTATTATGGACTTATTGCATGAACGTATCTCATTTTGGCCTAGCGAGTTCAAGAGTTCGCACAGGAATTTGATCGTTAAAGGAACTTTTCCAGTACGAAGTCTAAGAAACTTTGAATCTGTGCTCTAATACCACTATGTCACGACCCAATTCCGTAGAATCACTTGAGGCGTCCCCCGAATCGTGACCGTCGTGCGGGCCTGGAGTTGCGCCCGTACAAGGCTTTAATGATTTGCATAGCAAACACATATTCAGAGTACGCAGATAAATTGAAACACAGATTTGAAACATGGAAAAGTTCTCTTTATTGATAATGAACATCTATTACAAACTCCTGAACGAGTCAGCTAATATGCCGAACGGCTTACAAAAGAGATGACTCAAAATGAGATAGCAGTCATGTACATTACATCCCTTTATAAACTCAAAATGATAAAGACCTCCAGGCTGGAGGATAGCTTTGCCACGGAGCTGCATTTGTGTATGAAGAGTTGCAGCTTCGGACTTCAAAAGGCTTCGAGGGCGCGGTGAAGGTGCGCTAACAGCTGGACTGGATCGGGTAGACGACTTCGGCTCCTCGCTCGGTTCGCCTTGGTGCGGAGAACCTGTTTCAACGAGGGTCAGCATATCGAAACATGCTGGTGAAGGCGAGCTAGCCGAACTATGCCAATCAACACGTTGTTTAGTGAAGCATGCATATTTGTGGGTTTCTATCTTGCCTTAGTTCATTTACAAGTAAGCAGCATATAGAATTTACTGAAATGAACGTGCCACCGTTCGGTGGATTTTACCTGCCGACTGAATTACCTGCACAATACTTACCATGCCTTCCCTGCCACGAAGACACAAGTTAGTATGCAACAGGTTTAAATATACACGTTGAACACACGATGCTTTGCAAGCCATATTCACACGATAAACACACGAGGCGTTGCAAGCATATACACACGAGGATCACTGGCTTGATGCCATAATGGACTAGTCAAGGACAAGGATAGCATGCAACGGGAAAACACGAGGAGCTCAGAAAACACGATGCGTTGCAAGTTATCCCGTCCGCACACGATTGACTATAAACACGAAGTCTGTCTGGATCGGATCGGTGCCAGTGCCCCAGCGACCGTCCGCAGAACTTATATCCTTGTGCACAAGTTGTCCATGATCGAACACACGATGTTTAGTTAAGTTATTATTTTACGCAGTTGAGGCAACACGAGTAATGCATGTTTCATTTTGCATAGCCTCTAGGAACAGTTATGCGCATACACGATATGATTCATAAATAGCACAATTTATAGAAGAAGTTATATTCTAACTACAATTTATGCATATGATGAACATTCTGAACGAACAAGCATGCAAGTAAGTAACCGTTCACGAGTTTGATTGACAAGCAGTAATAACCAAGTCTATTCTCTTTTATCTTGGTTTCTTTTATTATTATTTGGTATCGTTTGATCGGGGCGAAGAGAATGCAAGTGTTTTAGCTGTGAAGCTTGGAAGCAGGGCTAGCTAATCGGGTTGGTAGCCACTCACTTAGATTTTGGAAAGAAGAAGGAAAGAGGCGCTTCACGACTCCGCTCGCAAGCCGCCTACTGCTCGTTCACCTGCACACGAACAGCTCGATTAATACTTCTTCCTCTCTTTCCAATCTCGGAATAGAAGTGCAAGTCAATGAACGAAAACAATGAAAACCATCAAAACCGTTCAAAGAAAACAAGCAAATCCCAAAACCAACTCAAAGCACGAAAGCAATAAGCGACATCGAAAACCGAGGCAATAAAAGATAGCAGCGGAGAGGTCCCTCCTGACTCTGCCGCTAAGCCGATCCTTGGGGCGCAGTCCACTGAATATGGGAATCGATTCCGAAGAAACAAATCCATAACGAGGACGAGTTCTTAATTCAATCTATCCCGATCGAACGATACCGTCTTGTGTTTCTTAGCCGCGATCTCCGCACCGGGAGAACGGGGCGCTACAGGAGCGATGCATGAAATTATCTTCGATGAAGAAGTTGGATCATGCAATCCATTAAATATGCACTCCGATCCTTTTGAAGAACATATCGGTTGTTCCGAAGCACGTACGGTACGTAAAATAATAACCCTATTTCGACAGTCATCGTGTAAGGACTGTATAAAATTCGACAGTCCTATATAACTATAGGACTGTCAATAATTCGACAGTCCTATATAAATATAGGACTTTCATAATTTCGACAGTCCTATATACTAAGTGGACTGTCAAAATAGTGACAGTCCTGAATCTTAAAGACTGTAAAAAAATTTACAGTCTACTCAATACATTAGTCTGTAAATATTATGACAGTCCTAATTTGGACTGCCAATTATTTGAAGTTATTATTTTTTAGATTATTTTATATTGGTTATAGGACCAATCTCGTATATATGTTGTGGTACATCCTGATATTGGGGTTGATGTGGAGAGGGTATTCTCAACGGATATTCAATTTGCATCCCAGGAAGAAGCATTAGATTGGTGCAGAGAAGTTGGAAGACGACATAATATAGTCATTGTCATTGTCATTGCAAGATCTATCAGATCTCGGCCGGGCCGAAAATATGTAGAGCTGGGCTGCGAAAGAGGTGTGTTCATGCAGCATCGTAAAAAAAGGGTGTTGTTGAAAAAAAATCCCCAAGAAAAACGTTGGGACGAGAAAATATGGTTGTCCATTTAAGGTGTTGATTGTAAAAGTAGAAGATGTGAAGTGGATAATCGAAGTTAAGAATGGAATACACAATCATCCTATTCCAGAGACACTTACGGGTCATGCCTACGTGGCACGGTTGAAGAAGGATGAGAGAAAGTTGGTTGAAGAACTGTTCCTTTCCGGAGTTGCACCCAAATAAATTTATTCTGCAGTGCGACAAAAAGAAGATGAGAACAAGTCAACCATGAGGACGATTTATAATAGTTTGACGCGAGCGAAATGTAATAGTATGGAAGGAAGAATGGCGATGCAGCAAGTATTGAAGTTGCTTGGGGAGCATCACTACGTGGAGTACCATAGAAGACATCCACAAAATGATGAACTCCTTTCATTGTTTTGGGCTCATCCTGATTGCACACACTTGGCTCGGTCCTTCGCAAACGTGTTGGTCCTTGATTGTACATATATGACCAACAAGTTCAAGATGCCTCTTTTTCACATTGTTGGGTTTACGTCTACGGGAAAAACATTTTCAGTCGCTTTTTATTTTATGAAGAGTGAGACAGTAGAGGATTACACTTGGGCATTGAGGAAACTATAATCCATTTACACAGGATACAAAAAGCCCTCTGTTTTTCTTACCGACAGAGAATATGCGCTGATAAATGCTATAGATATTATATTTTCTCATGTGCATAGACTACTATCCACTTGGCATATAAATCGAAATATCAAAGCTCAATGCAAGAGAAAATTTGAAAATGTGGACGGTAAAATCGACAAGCTTCGCTTCGAAAATTTTTACAGTGATTGGAGTCTTGTATGGCGAGCAAGTACTACAGACAGCTACGACACAGCATGGTACATGTTCAAACAAAAGTGGGAGACGAGTAACCCGACATGCATTTCTTATATCAAAGATACTTGGCTATAACCACATAAAGAACAATTCGTCTTAGCATGGACGAACATGGTGAAGCATTATGGCACAATCACTACGAACTAGGTCGAAGGATCACACTCAAGTTTAAAAAGATATCTATGGTCATCGGTCGATAATTTTGTCTCCGTTTAGCAATCGATTCATTTGATGATTATTTCCACGGTGAACAAGATTGTAGCATCATTTGAGATGAGCCTCAATATTGCAAAGCATGAATACAAGCATGAACACCTCTTGGATGGTTTAATCCATGTAGTATCTCACAAGGCCTTGGGCCTATTGTTTGAGGAGATTGGTAGGTCGAAGTTGGTTGGTTATGATCCCAATGTTTGCGGTTGTTCATATCAACATTCACTCGGCCTTCCTTGTGCACATGAGAATAACGAATATCGTCGTCAATCTATACATATTCCAATAGACGTTGTTGATCAACGTTGGAGACAACTGTCGATAATACCGACGGTGGAAGTTCACGATGATTTTTTTGCCACAAGTGAAACTCCTGCACGCAAGGTGGTGTGTTGCATCGGAACCGGAGAGAAGATCCATTGAGGTTAAAATCTAAAAAATTGTAGTCCCAGCAACAACTCGATTGCAAGAGCCATCTGTTGTTCAAACTCCTAAGGGAAGACCACACTCAAGAATGAGTAGAGCAAAAAAAAAAGGAGATGGAGTCAACTAAAAGAGATCCATCCTTGTTTGAACATATTGAACGCAATTTAAAGCAAGTTGAGTCAAAGTCGGTTATCAAAAGTGTGGTATTTTCGCAGAAAAAGAGTAAGCTTACTATTCGAAGGGGGAAGAAACAGAAAATGAACGATGCAGTCACGGCGGAGGGTTTAGATAACTTCTCTGATTCATATAGTCTATACATTCAAAATTTTCTACCTGAGATACGGGATTTCATTTGGTCTATTGTTGATGTTCCTAAGGATGGCCATTGTGGATATCATGCACTTGCAAGACATCTTGGCGATTTAGTTGAAGCAGGATGGAGACATGTTAGGGAAGAGTTGTACGAGGAGTTGGAGTCTCGTCTACCCTTCTATAGGCACTCGACGAAGAAATTGTTGGAGATTTGTTGGCAAGCATACCTTGTACGGAAACAGTTATCTGACTAGACCATTACATGGATGTCCCGCCTGCTGCATACGTATTCTCTAATAGGTATAAGATACCTATTGTAATTATCTCACAAGGCATTAACAATACTTTCTTTCCAATGTGCGCTCCCCCAGCCGAACACAGACTATCCAATCTATGTTCGATAGTGCCTGTCGGACAACACTTTGTCATTCCAAGGTTGATCGGTCATTCTCCTATTCCTCCACCTTCTACGCTTTGGTATAAACACGCACCGGAGGAAGCAATCGCATGGACGACTCCCTACATAGATGCAATTGCTGGCTATAAGAAGATGATGAAGATGGAGGATCCCAAAATCATGCCGAAGGACTACTTTGATATTCTAATCGATTGATACATCTTATACTTCTGTATCATTTTGTATGTTGTACAATGAGCCATGTATGTTGAACTGTATATTGAATTGTATGTTGTGCAATGAAAAAAATAAAACTAGAACTGTATATTGAATTGTATGTTGTGCAATGAGTCATATATGTTGTGCAATGAGTCATGTATGTTGAACTTTGGTATATTTTCCAACATTTATATAGATAGTTTTAACCCACTCTTTGTATAAAACTAGGACTATCCTGGGCAGTCCCACAAGCAAACAGGACTGTCAACAGTCCTGGTTTTAACCCACTGTGATATATATAAAAGTAGGACTGTCAAAATATAGACAGTCCCACAAGCTAACAGTACTGTCAAAATTATGACAGTTCTAGGTTTAACCCACTGTCTGTACATTTTTACATAAAACTAGGACTGTGAAAATTTTGACAGTCCAACAGTATACTAGGACTGTCAAAATTTTGACAGTCCTAGTTTTAACCCACTGTCTGTACATTTATATACTGTGAAACTAGGACTGTCAAAATTTTGACAGTCCAATATAAAATGAGGACTGTCAAAATTTTGACAGTCCTAGTTTTAACCCACTGTTTGCACATTTATATATAAAAGTAGGATTGTCAAAATTTTGACAGTCCCACAAGCTATGAGGACTGTCAAAATTTTGACAATCCAATAAGCTATGTGGACTGTGAAAATTTTGACAGTCCTAGTTTTAACCCACTGTCTGCACATTTATATATAAAAGTAGGACTGTCAAAATTTTGACAGTCCCATAATCTATGCGGACTGTCAAAATTTTGACTGTCCTAATTTTAACCCACTGAAAATTTTATATAAAATTAGGACTGTCAGGATTTTGACAATCGCACAAGCTATGAGGACTGTCAAAATTTTGACAGTCCTAATTTTAACTCACTGTCTCTGCAAATTTATATATAAAACTAGGACTGTCAGGATTTTGACAGTCCTGATAGCTATCAGGACTGTCCAGAATTTGGCAGTCCTAGTTTTTAGCTACTGTCTCTGCACATTTATACATAAAAGTAGCTGTCTCGAAACACAAATAACCAACAACTGTATAAAAGTTTAACAACTGTATGAAAGTTCTTCTTCAAACATGTCTCCAAACACAAATCGTATGAAAGTTTTACAACTTAAACAAGTCTCGAAACAAAACATAACCAATCAAAAAATTTTAACAAAACATAATCAGTCAAAGTTTTCAAACTTAAAAGTTTTACATGTCTCAAAATACAAATTGTAGCAAAGTTTTACATGTCTTGAAACATGACCTAAACTTCATGCCACCTCTTTGTATATTGCTCTCTATTTTCCAAGAAAAGAAAATCTTCAGTGTTGTCGATTTGTTGTAGCTCGTCATTGATTTCCATATAATTCGTACCCTGACAACTTACGAGGCTTCTTACCAACTTCTTCACTTTCCTAGCCAATTCATGAGAATTAAAAAAAATTGTTAGGTTATAAACATTTACATATATCAAACTGAAAGTGAAGAAGTTGCCTCACCATCTTGACCAATGTAGTATATAAGACAGATTTGGCGGAAAGATCTGATGGTACACGCACAATATCGCCTCCGCGTTTGAACAACGTAGGTAGTTCGACACCAGCGTAGTAGGCGAGGTAGTCGTCGCTGCATTCCGTCATATTAACTGCTGCTTGTCGTTCTGTTTCTCTAATAACGTGACGTTGCCACTCAGTGAAGAAGTCTGAAACCCAGTTGAACGTCGCAGGAATATACTTTAGCAGTTTTGTACCTCGGGGAGCAATTATCATTTTCAATGTGCGCTTCGGGACTGTTTGTACGTAGCCAAACTGACGGAGCACTCTATCAGGCATATAAGCCTCCTCGATTTCATGATAACTTATCAGACCGTGATATAAAGCGACTGGTTGCAATAGACGACTAGTCTGTCGCAAATCACGATATGAATCCCAAACAATCTGCAACGCATGAAATTTACCATAACGTCATTTAGTATAACATAATTTAGTAAATTATTACCAAACATTAAAAAATTAGGTCGCAATTCACCTCTTTTATTGTCATATCTTCAAGTGCATTCTATTGGGCGACCAATGTGTGTGGACGTTTGGCATCTTTTTTAGTTGGCTTCCATCTGCACATTCTAGGAAAGTGCTTGTCATACCCTCGGTTAAGTTTAGCCCGCAGTAGGGTTGGAAAGTGCTCGTATATTATGCCTTCACGTAACTAAGTTAAAAAAAATTAGTCCAAAAATTAACAACAAAATGTTTTAGTATGTATACAAGTTGACAAAGATATATCTATACATGGAGTAGAGTCTGTCATCTGGATATTGTCTTGGAACCGACGCGGGATGCCGCACCAAGCTCGCGGTAAAGGTATGCTAGTATACCGCTTTCCCAAGATATTTCTTCCACCGTGTCTATATCGTCAAAATTTAGGAGATATTTGGCATGTATCGACATTCCAAACTTATCCGTAATGTCGACAGCCCCTAAGATGAACTGCATATATCCACGGGCCACATTATCACTATTATCCACTTTGGGGTCCGGATCAGCGAATGTCTCCTCCAAATATTTTAAAGGAAGTACGTACGACTTCTTGAATTCTCGAAAGATGGTAAAACTAGCTGCATCAACTCCCAGATACCTTGATACATAATCCACGATATGGTCGTAAAAGTTGATGCTCGATTCGTCGTAAGTATGATTCATCATAACTCGACCATCAACCCTAAGTCCCAATATATGATGGACGTCATCAAGGATAATCGTCAACTCCCTGTTTGGTAGATGGAAAGTGTTGGTTTCTGGATGCCATCGTTCTACAAATGCCGGTATGAGTGCATTATCCACCGTCGTATATGAGTAGTTACCCAAATATTGTAAACCGGTAGGAATGATTTTATCCTTCACATTGTCTCCCAATAATTTAAACTCCCATGTATTGCACTTTTTGCCGTGGTTGATCACTGTTAACATACGAGAATTCTTCTGAAAAGTAAATAATTTGATGAACTTATACCTATATATAAAATGTAGTTATCTATAAATAATTGGATGAACTTAGAACTTATAACTAATTGGATGAACTTAGAACTTACAACTATATATAAAATTATCATAACATAATGTACTCACCGGATTTTTCCATATTTGGTATGCAATATGGTTCTCGATCGACGGCAACATAGAGCAACTGTTTGGACGAGTCTCGACTGGACTATCTGGCTGCTGAGAAGGTCCTAAACCATTAATTGACCGATTTTGGACATTTGGTATGTCCTCATCGGAGGAGGAGGAAGAACCAGAAGTATTAGGAGTACTATGAGCACGTCTCTTCGAATGAGTGACAGTCTTCTTCGTCAGTCGACGTTTCCTAACTTCAGGACGTGCCTCGGGGTCGCGGATAGTGAGAGCTGGTTCAATAGTGCGCTGAATATTACGTTCCTTACGCATCGACGCAGTATGGCATCTTCTTATGATATCTTCATCCTCAGTGCCCTTCCGAGGGTCGTGACTCTAAGACAAAAAAGATATATATTTTAACATCCCAAAATTAATTCAACATTCAGTTCTGTAGAAATTTCTATAGTCCCATATGTATACAGGACTGTAAAATTTTTTACAGTCCTAAAAATTTCTATAGTCCCATATGTATACTAGTATAAGAACTTTAGGCAACACAATCTGGGACGACCAATAAATTTTACTCGTAAAAAAATACAGTTGTCGCCTAAAGCCCTCTGGATTAACAAAAAATTGCGAACTTTCTGGCGATTATAAATTAGTTTAGGCTGACCAATAAGTTATTTGCAAAAAAATAAAAAAAATCTAAGACGACTAAAAAAAATATTTTTTGCCGAAAGTAGAGCTTGGAACAACTAATTTTTTTACCAAATTTTAGGCGATTCTGAATATTTCGTAAATGACTATTATTTAGTCATAACATGTTTGGCAAAAAATATAAAATTCGATCTAGTCCTTGTGTCAACTTATGTAATGAAAATTAGAAGAAGAAAACATTTGACCATCGACTAGAAGCATCTATTAGAACTATAAAATACCTGAAAGGTCCGCTAGTAGGATCAATTGGTCCGCAAATATCACCTTGTATTCTTTGAAGGAATGGTGGTAATTCAGATGCTATTTTGAGAAGTGAAGGTCTTGTAATAAATTTATCCTGTGAACAAGCTACACACAAATATTCAGTAGGAAAGAAAAGACTTTGGTATGATAAATTATGCCCATTGGTATTGTTGATGACCTTTCTCAACATAGTCGATCCTAGATGACCCAATCTGCCATGCCAAAGGATTAGATTACTTGGATCCTTTAGCATTTTTCTAGTGATGGGGTGAGATTCTACTACCTTCAGAGTAGTTTGATATAGCTGTTAGGGATAACTGCTGATAGACACTTTGTATGCTAGAAGACTCTGCAGTTATTAGTGGTTCAGGGACATAGCCTATTGTAGTACGGTGGTCCAATTCTTGTCCTTGTTTGGTTGTAGGATTGGGCTATTGTACTAACGATAGGTTATGAACCAAATCGTGTCATGGATGTGACATGCTTAGAGCATTGGGCGGAGAGGACTACTAGTAGGCGTATGGGACACCCCACTTTCTTTACTACGGATTCCACACTCGACGGGGTGATATGGTTGTTATATTTACTATGGATGCCACACTCTTCGGGGTGATATGGTTGTTATATACTATGCAAATTCCCTGTTCTTCAGAGCAGTAGGATGTTATTATATACATGCGCCCTTGTACTGGGGGCATATGTGGCATATACTAGCCAGTTGTCACGATTGGTAAATTATGTCAGCATATGTCTAGCCTACACTTTACATACGCTCAAAGTTGTCCTCAAGTTGCATTTCACTTAGACGGTTAGGCGACCCACTGGATGTTTTTTTCTAGTACTTATTGGCATGTTATTATGTATCTTGTTACGTCCCTCTGAGGACCTGGTCCCTTTCCAGATATGGACGAGCAGGAGTATCCACAGGAGTATGGACCTGGACCCGACTGTACTTACCAGACTGAGGAGGTCTTATCCTCAGAGTAGCTGTGCTTATTTCCACTGTTTAAAGATTTTGTTCTACTTCAGTATAGTCGTTTGTAGTGGATTTGTTTTCACCGGACTATCAGACTTGATACTTATCCTTGATATTCAGTTATTATTCAGCTCTTTATTCCTACTGATTATTTGTGTTGTAGATGAGATATAGATTATGTGTGACTTGTTGTGACAGTATATTACCACTGATGCATTGCATATTCATATACAGCGTACGTGTGTATATGATTTCCATATATTGGAGTTCATATACATACGGTTGGGCATGTACGTATTCCTAGTCCTACGTATTTTGGGACTGGGGCGTAACATCACTTCAGTTGGAATTGGTGCAGACCCAGTTGGTCTACTAGTGTGGGTTTTGATTAATAACTCATTATTTTTCTCGGTCACGAGTAAGACAACAATGAGTTCAGGATACTTCTTAAAATTTCTCTCCCTATACGTCTGTTGTAGGGTCATATTAGTCGCATGAAATGTGGTGAATATTTTCTCTAGCATTGAATACTCTGTCACTTCTTCACCACATAACCTCAATTGTGAAGTAATTATGAACATAGCTGAATTATAGGCTGCAGCTGTCTTATAATCTTGAAAACGTACATTGAGCCATTCATGAAGTGCACCTGGTAGTATGACCATTTTTTGTGATCATATATATCAGCTAGAGAATTCCATGACACCAAGGGGTCCTTTACTGTTAGGTACTCAGCCTTGAGATCATCATGAATATGATGTCTTAGGAAAATTAAAGCTTTCGCTTTATCTTGTGCAGATATTGGCAGCCACAATTGTGTCATCTAAGCTTTTGGCTTGAAGGTGCAATTCAACATCCAATTTTCAGTTGAGAACGTTTTGACCTTCTAAGTTTAGAGGCTTAAAATCATGTTTTGTGAGGCTCGACGTATTGCTGTATAAGATCAATAATAAAAAGTTAACATAAGAACTTGGTAAATCGCTAAACAATTCATGTTCATGGTGTATGCTTCAAACAATGATGTTTTAGAAGTCTATTTATACAAACAAATTTTGTTCATGGTATGTTTCGAACAATGATGTTCCAGAAGTCATAGTTAAATACCAAATACTAGATGTTCTTGATATGCTTCGAACAATGATTATGTTCATGAAGTCTTTCAAAAATACCACATAAGGTATGCTTTGAAAAATGATGTTCCAGAAGTTTTATATATATAAACCAAACAATTCATGTTCATGGTTATCAGATCTCTGATGATTTGGATCTGAATGTATTAACATATATAAAAGAAAGAAAGAAAGAATAACTCCAACGTTCTCTCCGAGAGATCTATATGTGATTAACATCGAAGTGCTATCAGAGTTAACTAAAAGAAGTGAGATGAATGGATAAAAATTATTCTTTTTGCCCTAGCGATATGCTAAGAGATGTATAAATATCAACATCAGGCTGCGTCTAGGGTATGCATATGCAGAAAAAAATAAACATAAATAACCATACCTATTACCGAAGTGGAGAATCCGCAAATTACGGCTTCACTGAGATGCTCTCGCTTATTTTCTTCCGTTAGAGCTTGTCACGCCCCAGTCCCAAAATACCGAGGGACTAGCCACGTGGCAATGACCAACAGCACAACTCCAATGGACAAACCCAATTTAATAGATCCGTTAGAGTGTACTTAAGCTGTAAAATAATATAATGGTCTACGATACATGTCACAGTATAATTCTAATCTCATCCTCAGAAGGTAAACACAAATCAAATGTCAGAATAATCAAAATAAAATATAATCCAACAACAAGTCTCAATAAAAGTGCTTTGGGGAATAACCCGATAATAAGTTTAATATAATAATCTAAGAGACAAGAAATATAGTAACTAGAAACAGAAATAACTGAGTATATAAAACAAATACTTAGGAGAAATCCTCTGGCATCACCTCGTCCTCTGGTGCTGGTACTAATCCAGTGTCTGCTCCTGTCTCGTATACCTCGGGGTAGATCTCCTCTGCTATACCTGGGGACATAATCCGGATCCATGTCCTCAGGGGACATAGCAAGGTACAAAAATAACTCAAGCCAAATAAATGCAGTATATAAAAATAAATATCCACATGGCAAACTATGTAACCAGCTATGTGATATGCAAATGAGAGCATTAATCATACTCAGGTTGAAACAACTATAGGCTCTGGGAAACCCACCACAACATGTATTATCTCGAAGGGCTAGTACGTGTGCCAAAGCTCTGGTCAGAGTCTAAGACACTCCCAGAATATCTATATATATATATAACATAATCAGCCTTTGGTATGGTAAGACTCTCCCTACCCAATGTAATCACATGTCTCATGTCCACGACGTCTCATGTCCATAACACGCAAGATTATGACCTCTAGCTAGTACAATGAGTCATAATAATATCTATGTATATGCAAGATCTATGTCACGTATCCTGTAAGCCTATACAGAATTACCATGAATAACTCAGGAAAGATTCTGTCTCATGAATAGTGTCAAGTGTCCTATGGTATGACATACTTGGTAAAACAAGCACGGAAGGTATATGTTCGTCTTATCAACTCTCTAAGTGATGTTACACGACTCCGCGTACGGCGTCGACACCCGAATCTTGTTCGGACGCTAAGAAACGTCTCACGGTCCTAGGTTGAACAGGTATATCTCAAGAGTATATATATATATATATATATATATATATATATATATATATATAAAGAACTCAAGCAAATAATATATCAGGAACTACTGCAAGTTGACAAGGTATACTTGCTTGGGGTTTGAACTCCAACAATTGCTTCGGTGTATGTGAAATCTTCAGGTATACCTCCGGATGCTGAAACAAACATAACCATCACTCTCAGAAGACATGAAATAACTAAGATTGACTACCCATAAGTCCAATTTGGACACAGGGGCAGAAATGACAGTTTCTGGTCAAAGCGGGGTCCACATGTGGCCCACTTCGCACCGAAAAATGTGTCAGAGACATAGTTCTCCAAATTCATCAAACTTAGTGTTTACATATCCAGAACAATGATACGAACCCAACAAAATGTCCAGAACTGGATTTCGATGAGCCGATCACAAAATTATCCGTCAAGTGGAGCCGTGGGGCCCACGATACGGGGTTTCGTCAACGTTCTCAGAATTGAACCAAACTTGGGTCACAGGACCAGCGTAGCGCTATGAATACAATGGCACAAGTTTCGTTGTGAAATGACAACACACGAAGTTACAATGAGTGTCAGAACAGTCACGATACGAGGCATTTTCGACGAATACGCGTTGATTTCGGTGTGCACGCACATCCAAATCAACTTCCGCGATATCGCACATGTTCGCATTGACGATATGCACCTTTAGATGCAACTCGCACACGACGAAGTCGCCTCGTTTGGCGGGACGCACCCCGTTTTGAAAAATTTGGATTTTGAAAACCAAGTTTTGGTCGATTTCATCCGCGAATAAAACACAACACACAACAAATTAAAATAAACTAATTACAGGGTCTTAATCTCGGTTAGGTTGTCTAATTTACTGTTCAAACAGAATCTCAAAATATTAACCAGGTTGGGAGAAAAATGGCCGTGAACATGGGGGTTCGGAACAGTTTCCAAAACCAGAAAATGTGTTTTTTCTTGTTTTGTGTCCCAATTTGCGACCAACACAGCACCCGATACCCCGAACTAATTATACAGGGTTCGAAAGGGTCACGTGGTCTTCGCATAGGATTCGATAGAACAAAATTTGGATCAATACACAGGGAGATACGTGAGTGGGAAGATGGGTACCTCGCTGCTGTTCGTGACAGGGGCAGTTCACGGCGATGTTTGCGATCGGCGTGCGGCGGGCGGAGGTGGTCGTGGGAGGTTGGGGAGCTAGGGGGAGTGGTCGTGAGGTGCAAAGAAGTGAGGGTGGGGGAGGTTTTGTAATCGAAAGGAGGGATGGTCGCGTGAGCAGCGGGAGAGTGGGGGTGGGGTCGTGGGTGTGGGGGTCGGGTCGGGTCGGGTCGGCGGGTTGGGTCGGGTCGGGTTCAGATCCGACCCGTTAGGACTGGTTGGGTTCAGTTTGGGTTGGTTTGGTTCGGTTCAGGTTGGTTTGATCTGGTTCATCCAAAAATAATATTTTTAGCTATTTAAAAATATTTTTTGAGCCCAATAAATTCCAAAAAATTACACAACATCATATTATTAATTATACACTCAAAAATATAATTTTTACAATATTTTAATACTTAATTTAATACACAAAAATATTAATCCTTGAAAGAACATTTATTTTAAATAATTAAAAATCACAGAAAAATCCTAAAAATTCATAATTAAAAATTTTAAAATCTAAGTGTTTACAGAGCTTGGTGCTGATAACATATTAGAATAAACGTAGAAGAAGGAAGGAGAAAATATGAGAGAATATCTCTTATTAGTGTAATCCCATAGTGGGAGGCAAAGACCTTATTTATACAACCCAATGAAGGTATAATATTAAATCAATATGGAACTAAAATACAAAGTAGGAATTTAACTCTTTAGTAACCTACATTATAATAATATCATGTTTATTGTGTGATAATATTTATTATCTTATCGTTTCGTGAGAATGTTACTTGTGAAAGTTGGGCTACTTTATAATATAGACATGTTTATTGTTACTAAAATTGACGAAAGATTAGAAAATATTTGTAAGATATGCTACTTTTATATAGTTTGGTTTTGTATCCTAAAATGAATTTAGATTGTGTATCGTTAGATGATTTTTTATTTTTTGAAAATTAAGGTAGATAGTGAGAAAAAAAAATTATAATTTTTAAACGTTCTAATTAGTTTATATAAAGAAAAATTTACAACGAATCAAGCTGGTTCAACTGTTCAAAGTAGTAACAACTCCGAACACATGAAAAGACTTGGCACATGATGGCCCCGGTGTCAATAGCTGAATAATTTTTTTTTGTTTTAGTGCAAGTTCATAAACGCTAACCGAAAAACCAAAATAAGGGCAACCTCTAGAAAACTGTTTGAAATTAGTATTAATATGAATGCAAAATTGGGTTCGTATGAAAAAATGACCTCAACACAAGATGAAACTACAGGCATAACAGAACTACACTTTCAAGCTTTTAGTATAGATGCCAATGTATATGCTGAAGATGAACTTTGTAACTTCCAATTTTCCTACAAATAAATAAAAAACTTAATTGGTTTAAGTAAAAAAAAACTTCTTACATTTTGACTAGTGTATTTCTCAATTAAATAAAATTTATTTATTTTTATTAGACTCTTTCTATTTCTTCTTCTTTTCTTTTTTTTTCCTTCTCTACTATTTTCATTATTATTTTATTGTTATTATTTTTAAATAGACGCCAGTCTGTTTGGTCCAACTGAAGCTGCTCTACTCGGAACCTAGGTTTCTCCTAGGTTTGGGATGGGTTTGTGTTTAGCCAAGGACCGGTCCGGCCTGAGCTGCGTCTGCCGGCTCGGTCCACCCAACACTTTGAGGTTAAAATTCAACTTTACTTTTTCAACATATACATGGTGCTAGCATGTGCATTAATTGTTAAACGTTCACTGATTTGCGCCCTAGAAGAAAGAACTGCATGGATTACCACATTTATGTTATGCACATAACCATATTACATTGTTATTATTATAATACTATTATTTATTTCATGCACATTCTTATAATTCTAAACATTATTTTGCTTGTGGGAAATGGCACACATACTCTTCCCATTCACTCAAGTCAGCAAGTCGATTGAGAACCCATCTACGCACTTGCTCAATCTGAACATGGTTCAGCTTGAAAATTCTCCCTATTTTCAAGGGCTTCTCATCTGTGAAGTCAACACTCTCATCCAACCAGTCTTCTCAACTAGACTTGTGACCAAAAGCACTCGAGTTTGGCATATACTCCATGCAATATATTACAGATGTAGGATTCTGACAAAACTCTTCCTTTGGTGATCCACTGGTCCGACAAATCCCGTAGGAAGCTTTATTGATCAAGCTCTGATGGTTGGCATATACTCCATGCAATATATTACAGATGTGGATCACCGTAGGAAAAATCCTGTAGGAAGCTTTAAATCTTTTAAGGTCAGACAAAAATCTTCCTTTTCCTTCTTTGTCAAGGCATAAGATGCCTTTGGCATTGTTGTTTTTCCAGTTTCTTCATCTTCAACTACCCACAACTTCTTATTTACTCCTGATTTTTTTATTTCTTTCCGACCTTGTATCCCATCCTTTGTTTTCTTCTTCACATCCATCAATATGTTTAATAAGTGTTCTGTGATATTCTTTTCAATGTGCTAACGTCAATGTTGTGTCTAACTTCAAGAAACTTTCAGTAAGGCAAATCAAACAAAATAGACCTTCTAGACCATGGTGTCGCTTTAGTAGACGCCTCTTCTTCATTGTCATCTTCACGGACTTTACTTTCATGCCTTCGGTTTCGCCTCTTACGCTTACCACAAGTAGCTTGCTTCAATCATGTCCTTTCATTATTTTCAAGAATTTCGGTTATCTTTTGTTCAAATTCTTCCCCGGACAATCTTTGTGGAGGAGGTCGTTGTTTGATAATTTTGTTCAATCTTTTATCACTCCTAAACTTGTGATCGGAGTTCAAGAATCATCGATAGCCGCGATAATATACTTTCGAAGAGTCTCCAAGCTGCATAGAGTCGATATCATCAGCGCACACTGGGCAAGCCTTATAACCATGAACAGTACAACCAAATAAATTCCCATATGCAGGGAAATCATGGACCCCCCAAAACAACATCGTCTTCATTGTAAATGTGGTTTTGGTAAATGCATCCCACGTTGACATGCCATTAACCCATAGCTCTTTCAACTCTTCTACCAAAGGTTCCAAGAATATGTCGAAATATTTTCTAGGTCCTTTGGGCCCAGAAATTAATAATGTTAGCAAAGCAAACTCTCTTTTCATGCACAATGATGGTGGAAGATTTAATGGTCTAAAATCACTGGCCAACAACTGTAATTACTACTTAGAGTTCCATGTGGGTTGAAACCATTCGTTGATATTGTAAGTCGTAGATTCCTAGCATCTGCAGCAAACTCTGGCCAATGAACTTTGACTGAATCCCATTGGCCTGAGTCACAAGGATGTCTCATTAGATTTTCATCACTCTTTGCCTTTTGGTGCAAATTCATTGCCTCCCCAATCCAAGGAATGCTAAGTAATCTTTTTAACCTTGGAATCAAGGGAAAATATTTCACAAATTCAGGTTCTTTCTTGAAATTCTTTTTTGTCTCTGTATCATTTCCAATCACAAGCTTATACCGACTCACTCCACATTTCGGACATATATGGAGATGTTGGTATTCCTTACGATATATGATGCATCCATTCCTACATGCATGGATTGTTTCACATTCCATTACCAAATCATTTATCATGTTCTTCATATTCAGATAATTTTTTGGAAGATTGCAGTTTTTTATAAGCCAGCCCTTTAGCCACTCTAGTAATGCCGTTACACTAGTGCATGTCCATCCATACCGTGTCTTCAAATTTTGTAACTCAATAATTGTGGACAATATAGTCTTCCCCTTAAGGCATCCAAGATACAAAGGTTCTGATGCCATATTCCTTAATCTTTAAATAGTTTTTGCTCTCTTCATCCCAGGCTCAACAATTATGTCATCTACCTCGTCATCTTCATTTGTTTCACTAACATCAACATATGAATGCTCGGCCTCCTTCGTATGAATACTATATACATCAACAATGAGATCCTCTAGTTTAGGAAAGTTTGATTCTTCAATTGGTGGTTCTTCAATTGGGTTAGCCATTGTTGGTATGTTTTCTCCTAAATCTGTTGTCTTTTCTTCATGATGCTTCCATATCACGTAACTTTGGTGCATGCCATTCTTCAACAAATGAAGGCTAATTTCATCGAGATCTATGTGTCCCTTCGAATTCTTACAATGCTGACATGGACATGGAAATTGTGTTTGTCCGACTGCATTCTCCTTAACAAAATTCACAAATTGTTGAACACCTTTGATATAACTCGTACCACCCCTTTTGCTCATCCACGATTTGTCCAAAGTCATTTTTATTTGTAGTAAAGTTGCCCAATCCCTACAAAAAATAGCTCCTACAAAATGTACAATCATTTACCAAGTTAAATTGAAAATAAAAACAATTTGAAATTGAAACTAAGAAAAGTAAGAATTGCTATTCCAACATTCTATACAAAAATAGGAATTTAAAATCTCTTACATTACATGTTAAAGCAATTTCTAAGAATCTTTTGAAAGCAATTAGTATCTCAGTGGCATTCCTTATTTTGTAATAATTCAATACATTCTAGATGTAGTAATTTGAAGGGACACATAGATCTCAATGAAATTAGCCTTAGTCGGAGGAGATTCTATAAAATGTTCTTACATAAAGACTCCACTCGTATTCTTGCACAAGCATGGTTGAATAAATGTATGAACAGGTAGTGAGGTTCACAAGAGAATTCAAAAAATTACTTAAAAGGGAACATAAGTTGACATTTAAATTATATTAACGAGATTCGGGTGGGGAGTGTTTACATGGTTGGTGAAGGAAATACGAGAGAGAAATAAAAAACATTTACCCCATACTTCCAAAACAGCAGTAGAACAAACCCTAGCCAACAAAAGGCAGAGATTGGGGGAGCTTACACAATCTAAGGTCACCAAAAGCCTTACAGAATTAGATATTTGTACTCTTTTTCCTCCGCCTTCAGAAACCTACATGATGAAATATCTAATTCTGTAAGTTTTGTCATGTAGGTTTCTGAAGGTTTAGTAGTCGCAAGCATCTTAATCAGGGCATGGAAGGTTTAGTAGGGGAAGCGGTGTTTCTGGTTTGAAGCCCGGGGGTAGTAAAAACTGACCCTTATTATCAGAAAAAAGAAGAAGGAAGAATCAATTTCTAGTGAAAGTACAACTGAAGTAAGAGCTCAACCATAGAAAGCCCAAGATATATCGAACATATGGTGACTGTGGAATTGTGAATAACAGCTACTGAAGTACAGAGACCTCGACAAACGTATAACTAATGCATTTAGAGTATGGCCCATGAAACAGGGACATGTTTTTAGGAAAGCTAACAAAACTGACCCCTTCACATATTAGACTACATGGGAAACCTCAAAAGACACCAAGCATGCTATATTATATGTGCAAAAGCAGGACAATCAAGAAGATCCATGAACACATTTTGAGTTCAATATTCAGTAAAATAAGAATTAACATGTTGAGAGAGCATAACGTGCAAAAGTAACAGTCACAGGAAATTATGTTAGATGGTATGAACATGATGAGTAATATAAGGGATAAGGAGATCAGTTAGAAAAAAAAATTGTTCATAAGAGTAAAGGCATATAAGGGAAGAACCTAGGGTGATGCATATAGAAGATATTAAGATGGAATTGGATGAGCTGAAATGCATGTAAAGTTTACAGGAACAAATAGGGAATAATGATCTACAAAATTAACCAAGAAAAGTTTGAACATGCTTATGCTTATGCTTATGTTTTCTAGCAGAAGTTATATATGGGACGAACCAACTTAAGCTTGGCTTGTTCAAGCTTGCACTTTTTTTTTTTTTTTGGAGTTTGATCTGATATGAGCTGAAGTAAACATGTTCAGACGTGGGTTATAATTTACTAGGAATCTTGAGCCTTGATAACGGCTTTTTTAGATTAACTAGCCAAGCTCAAACTCGAATGTAGTTGTTTACCTTTGGAAAAATACTTAATTCTTGTGCCTGAGCTCGTTTATTGATGTCTAGGTGAAAACTAATTCGCTAAGATATAAGTAAGTATTGCAAATTAACTACTACTAATGTTATTAGTTTACTGATAGACAAATCTAAAATATCATAGTTGCCTGATAGGATTTGTTTAAGATTTCCAAGTAAATAAAGCATGTGCTCTGATGAATGTTAAAATTACTTAATAGAGTTTCTTGTTTGCATGTCATAATTTTCATAAAACCAACTTGCTAAGCTTGATTGAGCTCTTTTCTTAAAAGTATAGTTTGTCTGCGACATTAGGGTTGGAAACATATTAATCCACAAGTCAATAAAGCTATATCCTAGTTGTGTCATGCATAGTTGTAGCTCAGCATGTTTAGTAATTGAGCACAAAATTGGAATTCATCTTGACTAGGTATGTTACATAGACTAACGTTAGCAAGCTGTTAATGAGCAGAGCAAGTTTTTATTAAATGCTGGGTCAAATTTACAGCCTCTGTTTTCACTCAAAACAGATGTGCAACTGTGTATTTATGGAAAAAGCTAACATAACAACAAGAAAAACAATAAGAACAAAGAATCTTCTTATTTCAAAGACTAGAACCTTACTCCTTCAACTTTATTATAATCCTCAGATGATAAAAGACGTCATGGAGAAACATGAGGTAGTGTCTAAATGGTCACATTGAGTTCTCTTCAATTCTACTTCTGAATTTTACAGTCGGCTTTATCTAAATGGTCACATTAAATTATCTTTATGCAACAGTCTAACCATCAAACCTCACTAACAAATCAAAGCGGGAAAGCGATTCTCAGCTGGTGAATGGTGTCTAAATGTCTGGATAATGCCTTTCTTCTTACTAAAATGGATTCAAATCAGATCAAGTAAACTAGTAAAAAAATAACTGTCAAACTGGTGAAGCTTGTCTCCAATGGAGAACAATATTTAAGGTGAAAGATATGCAGTTGTCAATGCCAGCTACTATGGTATCTGAATTATAAGCAATCCAGCAATCACAACAGCATAAATAGGCAATTGGCTTACAAGAAGTTGCAACTAATTAGCTAGCTTTTACATGGTAAATCCATTGCTTCTATTCTGCTACTGCCAATGCCGGCTTTGCTCTCACTTTTTCATGATAAATAAAATAAAATAAAATAAAATCAAAATCGAAGGGGCCACAAGAATACATGCATACGTCCTTGCTTGTCTGGGCTATGCATCATATCGGCACTAGCTAGCCTATCAAAAATTGAGGGGACCAACCACCACGCTCAACCTGAATCATTATATTTTCTCTCTTCTTTCACATGATTTCTTGTACGGACAAGGATCGAATCTAGTACCTCAATTGTAGCCAATTAATGACATCCATCGGTAAATATCCGTCAATCGAGTATTTCAATTAATACAAGTAATTAGCAAACTTTACTTGGTAAATCCATTGCTTTACTGCAATGCCAACTTAGTCGAAACAAGTTAATATAAATCGATTCAAAATCGAAGGGGCCACAAGAATACATACATATGTCCTTGCTTGTCTGGGCTATGGATCGATCATATCAAAAATTGTAAGGGGACCAACCATGCTCAATCTCAAGCCAAATTGTACGCTAGACAACCAGAATGGTAGGATATGCGTGCCAAGGCTATACGTTTTTCTAAGTATACGTGAAAATCAAGTGGTTTAAATTCTCACTTCATTTGGAACAGTTTTTGTGTGCGCTGGAATAAATAATTTTATTTTGGTGTTCGTTCCAAAACATAGGCACGCTAAATAGGCGTTGCAGATTGAAAAATACCTAGTGTTCCTAATTACCTATATTGGTGTAGTGCCATAGTTGGGATGGTGGAGTCGATCTGAGTGCATCTGATATCTGGAAGACATTGACTGGTATGTATTATGGAGCTGGGAGTGTCATGATGATGATGGAAGTTGAGGAGAAGATTGATGCTATCACACAGGGGAAGAAGATAGTACTCCATTATGCAGTGGAGCTACGTCGCTTATGGCAGATTTGGACCACTATGATCTGCTATCATTGCAGAACTCGGCAGATGTTCTCCTTGGGAAGCAATACCTTGAGCGTAGGCGTGTGGCTCATTTTCTCAAGGGCCTGAACTCGCAGTTTGAGGCTAGGAGGGCAACAATGTGTCATTTGCCATCTCTCCCATCCCTGGATGAGGCTATTGCATCGATGGAGCAAAATGAGATCAGACAGAAGGTGATGAAAGGCGAGACCTCACATGTTGTCTGCTTGGCATTGGTGATTCCTAGTGCCCCCATCCGCAATAATAGGGAGTGCTACAATTGCGGGAAGAAAATGGCACCTTAGCTACAACTGTCCTCAACCCCGTAATTCGGATTGTGGTAGAGGAGGCAAAGGACAAAGAGGTGGACGTGCAGGCCAATGAGGCAGAGGTCGTGGAGGCTGAGGAGTTGCTCACCTAGTTGTGACAAAGGAGTCCCAGACCACTACTGAGATGATTGGAGCTGAGATGACAGAACTGGAGAAAATACGTCAGTTCAAGCTTTATATTGAGAGTTCTAAGGACAAGGGACATGCCAATAAGGATCTGGATGACACTACCTACCTTGGTTATGTCACGCCCCGATCTCGGCTAACCGATAATCGTCCCAGGGGGCGTGATGCCGTGCACGCGTAGGGCGCGCATGCACGAGGCCTTAGGCATAAGGATATTCTTTAGATCAATGCAACAGAGTAGACAAATAAGATAACACAAGGTTGAGGCATAGAAAAGTTTCTCTTTTATTTATAATGAACATCTTGTTACATTGCTTGACTCAAAAGTATAAAATGCCCCACGGGCTTACAAACTTGGACGCAAAATGAGATAGCCGATCCATACATTATATCCCTTTACATAGTTTCAAAACACAAAACACCTTGGGTGCGAGTAAGCACCATCGCCTTAGCGTTATTCAGCAACAGGAGAGAGAGAGGAAGGCTTCTAGCTTGAGCCTCCAAAAGTCTTGGCCACGAACCGCCAAGAATCCCAAAAGCTTGGGGAGATTTTCAGCTCCTCGCCGCGTTGCCTTGCGCCGGAGAACCTGCTACAACGAGGGTCAGTACTTCGAAAAGTACTGGTGAAGGCTAGCTGCTCAACTTTACCAAGCTCTTTAGATGCGTTTTAAATGAACATGCAACATTTATGTGTTTATGTGACTTTCTATTCTTGCCTAGATCAGATTTCATTTAGCAGGTATGCAAGAACAAAATAACATAACTCCACATGCCACCGTTCGGTGACTTTACCTGTACCGTCTGAACCACCTGTACAACTTACCATAGCCTTCCCTGTCACGAAGACATAGTTAGTCTACACAGTTTAAATATACACAACATCTTTCTTTGTTGTTTAGGAGCCATCATGGGTTTAGTCTGGGCTGGCGGCGACGCTTGCAGCGCGGGTAGCTAGCCCCGCTACAATTCTCCGCTCCCTGTGCTAACTCATTTTAGCACGACTAAGAAAGTAGATTCCGCCCGGGTCGAAACGGCCCGGTGCCCCGGTAACCGTTCGCAGGAACCTGGATCCCTTGTGCACAAGAATTCCCATGACCATTTCTATGAACCGAACTTCATAGATTTACTTACTAGCGATTTAAAGAACATCATGTACGAAACTGCTTTACTGTACTATCATAATCAACCAACAAGTTATATGAAATAACATGCAGCAGTTTATAGAAGAACACCTTGAACTTATAGAAGAACACTTTGAACTATCAATAAATACCAACCCATTAAACACCCAATGAACATGCATGCATCAATGAATTTATGCAAGATTTTGTATGACAAGCAATGGGTGTTCCAAGCCTACTTCTTATCTTATCTTGTTATCCAACTTATTACTTAAGTGGTGTCGTTTGATTGAATGCACAACTGAGTCAATTTTATTAAGAACGGAGCCCTTGGAAAGAAGGTGCTTATCGAAATAGAGCCACTCACAAGTTGGTTGAATAGGAAGAAGAAGTAGAGATCTCTAAGACTCCGCTCGCGCGTTGTCTACACGATCACCTGCACGCACCAACGGATGATCAATACCTCCTGCTTCGGTCTCCAAGGCTCGATACGAAATGCGAAATTCTAAGAACGAAAACAATGAAGTCCATCGAAACCGTTCAAGAAAACGCAAGTCCTAAAACCAACAAGTACGCAACCAAACGGCAATCGAAAACGGGCAAGGAAAACCAACACAACGGAAAGGCCTCTCTCTACTCTGCCGCCGAGTCCTTCCTTGAGGCACGATCCATTGATTATGGGACCTGATTCCGAAGAAGCCAATCCATAACGAGGAAAAGATCTTGATTCAATCTGTCCCGATCGAACGGTACCAAGCATATCCTAGCCGCGCTCCCCGAATAGGGGGAACGGGACGAACGGGGCGTTACATCATAACCATCTAATAGGAAGTTTTATCCCGAAACTTAAGAATAGAACCTACCACTACGGAATAATGAGGGAAATTTTCCCCTCATATCAGATTCAAGTTCCCAGGTCGACTCCTCGACCGAGTGGTTTCGCCACAGTACGCGCACTAGCGAGACGTTCGGTTCCGCAACTGCTTCTTTTTACGATTCAAAATTTAGACAGGCTCCGCCGCGTACGACAAGTCCGCTTGCAGATTCAACTGATCCAAGTCGATTACGCAACTAGCAAGTAAGATTTCCATGTTCTATACGATAATAAGGCGGGGTTATCCCCTTAGCTATGTGCGTTCATCTCTTTTATTAGCATACAAAGGTTATCGCCTGTAAGCTAGCACGTAACATTCATTTTCTTAGTGTGCAGCTAAGTAGAGACAGGTTCACCGGTGTCACCCACCTTAGCGATGTATCGCATCGGTCGAGCTAGACTCCGGACGCGCTTCTGATAGCCTAAGTCTGACTCCATTGAGGATCCCAGCATGAAAGCCTTTGCATCGAACGAGCCATCTCGCTGAGCAAGGCGGGTTGAATAGCTACACTTGTGTCGTTTGAATCGGCCCTCCGGGTTGAGCGGAGCGGGTTGTTACATCATATACCACTCAGAACAAGTTCCGTCCTCGAGACTTCCTGAGCGCATCTCGTGCTATCGCATAACTTCTAAACTACCCAATGCATCTCGTCTTATCCTTCAAGGACTGTCTCAATACTACAATCCTCTATTTTCTCACCATGCGTTACGCCAATGTTGGCCAGTTCTCATCGAACGACTCTATCGTTCAATGCTATCGAGTTATACTCAACTCGATCGTTGCACTTCCGTCTCAAAATTTACTGCACCTAGCGCAGGGCTGTATTACTCAAGCACATGGTATTCTATAACTCAACGGGCACTTACGACTCATAATTGGGTGGACTTGCCCAACTAGTTATGTTATCACCATAGGAACCCAACACATTTGAGCCTATCACTTGACGTCGCCTATCGAAACCCGTCGTTACGCCTAACCCAAAAGCTCGAATATCGACAATTTTCCAATCTCGTTTTTGCATCAAATCTCTCTGAGTTACCGTCCAATCTCACTAAATAAATTCGCACCCAATCACCAACGTTTTCTGACTCAGTCTATATTGCGCCTTAGCGCAGAGCTAAATTGCCTACCTGGGGTACGCTTAAGTCCTTCGCACCTTTGGCCCAATCGAACTTAACTTCCTATTCATTTTTACTCGTTCCGTTCGCCCGAGTGCTTAATCATTTTATCCGAATGATCTATTAGTTCAACTATTGTATTCCCAAACTCAGTCTCGTACTGCGCCTTAGCGCAGAACTATCCCGGTAGCACGAGGAACGATACAATCTTTCCTCTTATGAAAATTTAGGTTGAGGCTAAATCATTTCAGTTGCTATACTCATCCATGCGAATTCGAACATTTTCCTTTGCAGCTGCATCCGAGTTATGCATATCGCTAAGTCTGGATCGTACCCATATTCAAGGCGTCCCCCAAATATGTGTATTTCAACCAAGCTCAGTGACAGCTAAGTCTGACAAGCTACTCGTGAAAATCTTTCGAAACGCGGATCGTCCTGCTATATGAATGACCGAACTCTTGTTCGATCCAGCTATCGTCTTATCCTTTACCGTCGCGTAACCTATCCAACCAAATCTATTATCACCTGAGTCCTATCTTGCCTTACGTTTGTTTTAACGCGAACGTTGCTAGTGTATATTCCCAATTCCAAATTCTAACTCTAAGTCTTGTTGCCCCAGTTCTATCATTCTTCCCGAACGATACTCTGAAGTCAGCCACTCCGGTTTAACTCAAGGCATAGGATCGTCTGCCTAGTCCCTAGGCCAGCACACACAGTCATAGGTACAACTCAAGTTTGCGACTCATCGCGCAACCGCGTTGCACAACGCTTGCCCCAAACACCCTAAGGTCAAGCCATTGTTCCTTTACACGGGTATTCTACCCAAGCTCGTTTCACTCAGATTTCTAAACATCGAGCACAGATCACCCTATCACACCAACACGCTTGTTCAACCGAACCCATGATACGCCCATATTTCAGGGCTAACCTATCGATTCGCACACACTATCTCTTTCATCTCGTTTAATAGGATTCACCCATCCATCATTTTCTACGCTTGTATCACTAAGCCACAATTCCATTATAAACCATCGATGTATATCATGAACTCTAAGTCGTCCAGCACAATCTACATATCCGTTCATAAAAACGTCCAACATCTCTTACTTTACGTTTCTAGACTAACTCCTCAAGAAAAATCCTTAGACTCATTTTCTTAGTCTACTCTTAGCATTCCTCAAACAACTAAGATCAATTCCCAAACCCAAGTCTATCCCATTGATACGTTCCATTCATCGAGTTCGTTTTGGAATAATCACCGAACCTGTTCTCTTGAGTTTGCTTATCCCTACCGTACGTGAAATTACCACGCCGACGCTCCCGCAGGATAATCGTTCTCGCTGGGACAGATTTCGAATGTTATCTTTCTGAACTTGATTTCAAGATCGTTCTTCCAAACTCCAAGCCAAATCTATTAACGCTTAACTCAATCCATCAAAATCATAATTTTTACTAACTTGCATCAATCCATACTATTTTCCAACCATTGTTATGGTTTAAATCTCCCAAAATTTGAAATCATCGCATTCATACTCAAACCGAATTCTATCGAGCGATATCCTACTCAAATCCAAATTTTCTATGCACGCTATCATTCGTTCACTCCATTATTTCTAATTGCACTTACTTCGATCGCATCTCAGATTATTCAATCTCGACTCAAGTTTGTAATTCGCTTGTTTCAACTCAAACTCGCTCGTACAATCCTCTAAGTCTTTTCCGACCATGATATCGATTCCAATTGCCCTGAATTTCTATTCGATGTAAGCCTTATCCCTTATTCAACTCATTGTAACTCGTTCGAACTAAACATTACATGCTTTCTCTGAGTTCGTTTACTTGCTAGGCACTGTTTATTTGTACTAAGGCTTTACCCAATCTCGTCGCTTGTCGCTAGACTCGCTTAACTCTCCGAATCCACGACTTCGTTCAAGCATTTCTAAACCAACAAATACACCACTCAGGGTTCGAGTTATACTCCCTGAATCTTTATAACTCATTATATCCACAAATTGCATAATCGAACAGGGGACTTATCGCATACACTACTCAGGAATTGAGTCGTCCTAATAACTCCTGATTCGCGTTCGCATCCTTCACTCGTATGCCCAATTCGTTCCTTAGAACTCCAACACAGTCCCTATTTATCGCCTTAGCGATCTTAGACTCGTACACACCTGTATTCATAGTCCTCTATACAGACTATGCTTCAAATCATAACTTATCGCTATGAATAACCGTCCAACTATTTTCGAAAATTCCCTACACGATTTCCATTACTCGCCTTAGCGGCAATTCGATAACGTCTCTATCGATTTCCCTCCAAGTCAACTTTATTCTCATCCCAACAATACCCAAATCTCGCTGCAACTCACTATCACCAAGGGTCTTGGTGCACAATACTTAACACAATTTGGCCAAAAGGCCATGTGCATAGACCACTGTCTGAACGATATTCTTATCTCGCACTCTACTCGTTTGGTGTTTTCATATAGACATAAAACTTGCCGATTATAACACGAGTCTCCTCTCACAACATCCTCTATGAGTTGGGACAAAAGCCCTCAGATCATAATCCCGTCCAAGCAATCGTATAATTCCCACGCACTTTTTCAAAAATATTTAGACTTATTGTATGGAACGCATCTTATTTTGGCCAAGCGAATTCAAGGGTCTACTCGGAAGGAACAAGGTCCTCTTTAGAAACTTTCTTTGTGAGATCAAAGGATCTGAAACATGCTCTGATACCAATATGTCACGCCCCGATCTCGGCTAACCGATAATCGTCCCAGGGGGCGTGATGCCGTGCACGCGTAGGGCGCGCGTGCACGAGGCCTTAGGCATAAGGATATTCTTTAGATCAATGCAACAGAGTAGACAAATAAGATAACACAAGGTTGAGGCATAGAAAAGTTTCTCTTTTATTTATAATGAACATCTTGTTACATTGCTTGACTCAAAAGTATAAAATGCCCCACGGGCTTACAAACTTGGACGCAAAATGAGATAGCCGATCCATACATTATATCCCTTTACATAGTTTCAAAACACAAAACACCTTGGGTGCGAGTAAGCACCATCGCCTTAGCGTTATTCAGCAACAGGAGAGAGAGAGGAAGGCTTCTAGCTTGAGCCTCCAAAAGTCTTGGCCACGAACCGCCAAGAATCCCAAAAGCTTGGGGAGATTTTCAGCTCCTCGCCGCGTTGCCTTGCGCCGGGGAACCTGCTACAACGAGGGTCAGTACTTCAAAAAGTACTGGTGAAGGCTAGCTGCTCAACTTTACCAAGCTCTTTAGATGCGTTTTAAATGAACATGCAACATTTATGTGTTTATGTGACTTTCTATTCTTGCCTAGATCAGATTTCATTTAGCAGGTATGCAAGAACAAAATAACATAACTCCACATGCCACCGTTCGGTGACTTTACCTGTACCGTCTGAACCACCTGTACAACTTACCATAGCCTTCCCTGTCACGAAGACATAGTTAGTCTGCACAGTTTAAATATACACAATATCTTTCTTTGTTGTTTAGGAGCCATCATGGGTTTAGCTTGGGCTGGCAGCGACGCTTGCAGCGCGGGTAGCTAGCCCCGCTACAATTCCCCGCTCCCTGTGCTAACTCATTTTAGCACGACTAAGAAAGTAGATTCTGCCCGGGTCGAAACGGCCCGGTGCCCCGGTAACCGTTCGCAGGAACCTGGATCCCTTGTGCACAAGAATTCCCATGACCATTTCTATGAACCGAACTTCATAGATTTACTTACTAGCGATTTAAAGAACATCATGTACGAAACTGCTTTACTGTACTATCATAATCAACCAACAAGTTATATGAAATAACATGCAGCAGTTTATAGAAGAACACCTTGAACTTATAGAAGAACACTTTGAACTATCAATAAATACCAACCCATTAAACACCCAATGAACATGCATGCATCAATGAATTTATGCAAGATTTTGTATGACAAGCAATGGGTGTTCCAAGCCTACTTCTTATCTTATCTTGTTATCCAACTTATTACTTAAGTGGTGTCGTTTGATTGAATGCACAACTGAGTCAATTTTATTAAGAACGGAGCCCTTGGAAAGAAGGTGCTTATCGAAATAGAGCCACTCACAAGTTGGTTGAATAGGAAGAAGAAGTAGAGATCTCTAAGACTCCGCTCGCGCGTTGTCTACACGATCACCTGCACGCACCAATGGATGATCAATACCTCCTGCTTCGGTCTCCAAGGCTCGATACGAAATACGAAATCCTAAGAACGAAAACAATGAAGTCCATCGAAACCGTTCAAGAAAACGCAAGTCCTAAAACCAACAAGTACGCAACCAAACGGCAATCGAAAACGTGCAAGGAAAACCAACACAACGGAAAGGCCTCTCTCTACTCTGCCGCCGAGTCCTTCCTTGAGGCACGATCTATTGATTATGGGACCTGATTCCGAAGAAGCCAATCCATAACGAGGAAAGAATCTTGATTCAATCTGTCCCGATCGAACGGTACCAAGCATATCTTAGCCGCGCTCCCCGAATAGGGGGAACGGGACGAACGGGGCGTTACAGGTTACTTTACTGGTTACGTTCATATGGGCAAAGGTATCCTGGTTCAGGCACTTGCATCCACTAAATCTCATGTTGGTTGGATCATAGACTCGGGTGCATCTAGGCATATCATAGGTACATCTAGTGAGTTTGTATTATATTATCCAAGTAAGCATATGCATCATGAGATAGTTCAGACTGCTGATGAGACATCCCAACCCATCAGGGGTACTGGCTCGGTCAATTATACTTTATCTGTTATCCTGTCATCTGTATTGCATGTTCCTTCGTTTCCGGTCAACTTACTTTATGTTAGCTCTCTTATTGATTAATTGAATTGCACTGTTCTATTTGTTCGGGATATGTGTTCTTTCCAAAAGAAGGACACGGGGAAGAGGCTTGGTACTGGCATCAGGCACGATGGCCTTTGGTACCTAGACAGGGAGGCTGTAATGCTTGCTGCTACTGTTAGTGGAGGGCTATTTGCCATGAACAAAAGTTTATAAGCAACATTGTGTTACAAACTATTAAAAAAAATAGTACAAGAGATCTTAAACAGGAATCTAAGTACATTTGTTCTGGGAAAGTATAGCTATAGAGATCTGATATGCAGTCGATCACTTTACTCCTTGTACCACATGACGGTGACGAAGAAATAAAAAAAAATGTTACGAACAACTTGGAGAATTGAGCAGTTGAAAATACTTGACAGCAACGGCACAACAAGCTTGTGCGTCGCTCCTTCTATTCTTGAGTGTTAGAAGACCTCTCATTTATAATGTTTCCATACTGAAAATGGTTACTGAAGAGTGCACGTACGAACAAGCAATATCTACGATGTTTGCTTCCTTACGCGTATATTCTGAGGGCATGCAACCCACGTTCTGGATAATGGGTGCACAAGTCATTGACTGCTTAACACGTGGCTTCCTATGCGAGAAAGACTTAGACCATGAGGACAGTTACTTGTGAACGTCCATGTAGGATATGGCATGTATAACACAGCACCATAACCACGCACTGTCGGTTGTTAATACATGTATAATGTTTGAAAGTAGTAGCCGTGCTGGTGTTCATTTGAAGAAGTGACCATATTGGCATATACCTGAGGAGATAAACATGCAGGCGTACTCAAGTCAAAGGACCAATGTTCACATACTCAGTAAGTGGTAGCACCATTGGCATACTATTGCTAGAGCATCCAAGTCGGTGTATTCGAAAGAGATAGCATCAACGGCGTACTTTGTTCGAAGTAGTGCTATTCGCGTATCATAGAAAAGTGGCATAGGTAGCGTACTTGGACTGAGGTAGCAACCGTGGTCACAAAACGACAACTTGGGTTGACGTTCTAGAAATCCTCTGCATTTAATGACTTGTTGTGTCAGGTTGAGACAGCTTTTGATATGGCAACGCTGGCGTAATCTGATGAAGTAGCGGCCTTGGCATATTGTAGAAAAGTAAGACCCTTGGTGTACTGAGACGAACCCAGACGGTCGGCGTATAAAAAATGAAATGGTAACTTCACTCGGTCGCTAAACGACAACCTGGGTCGGTGTGCCAATGATCTTCTGCATTAAATATCTTGATATCTTCGACTGCTGTGTCAGACTGACAACCGTTAAGTTCATCTCATTTAATGCTTGGATGAACGGTGGCATTGTACGCCACTATCTTGCGTTAGTTCTCGATGAGCAAAGTGCACCGCTGAGACAACACATTTGGAATACGCCATGGAAGCAAAGCACATGGAGTACGCCACTGAAGTAAAGCACATCTTTTGGAGTCTGAAGAGTAGTACACCACTACTTATACTGAACCTGGGTTTAATCACCCATTTATGGAGGCATACTTTTCTTGCTTCTACAAGACCTCTTTCAAAGTTTTCGAATTGTCTTTAAAAAATAAATTCGAGATACTTTGAATTTAGAAGCATGAAAAAGTGGTTCAGATTTAGCCCGCACTTGGTTCATCTAGGAAAGACATGACCCTTCAATTCCATACGGCCAGTCCTGACAGATGACGGTTGATATAACCGAGGTTCATTCCTTTTATTATCCTACTAATCGACGCTTGGGAAGATGAGCTAACCCGTCATTTTTTGAATTTTGTGCATTCTCTTGGAAGTTAGTACGCTGCCTTGAGAGGGTGAACTGCCACTTCTTCATCTATATATACGTAAAGGACTTGTACTGTCATGGCATCTCCAAAACCACTGACCATGGCATCAAAGAAATCTTTTGGCTGGGAACCTTGGCTACCATCGATAGGTACTTTGAAGCGTTCCTCTGTCTCCACTGCTCCTAAAGTTGTCTTACTTCGGACTACTCCCCGCGATAGCAATGTTGTAGTCGAGTCATCGACTTCTGCCTCAGCACCTCCTCTTTCCTCGAGGAAGAGGGGAAGGAATGAGGACAACTTGGTGCTGGCTAATAGTGCCTTATTGTAAAACCCCCTTCCTAGAAAATCGTATATACCTTTAATTATTAATTATTAATTAAATTATAGTAATTAGGTCTAAATAGGAGAAATAAATTTTTAATAATTTTTATGTTAGGTGTTCGGGCACTTAGAGGACTTATGCGACCATCAGAAATTTTTCGGAATTTATTCCATGTAGGAGACCCCTTGAGCTGTTGCTAGCCTAACGGTGTGCATTACCCTTATATATAAATTTTCTTAGGAGTATATATATATATATGTATATACAAATATATATATATATGTATATATATATTTTATAAAGAAAAGAAAGGTAAAAGAATTATTTAATAAGAATATAATAATAATAATAATAATAATAATAATAATAATAATAATAATAATAATATAATATCAATTAAGCATAGTAATAATAATCAACAACTTAGCTGCATCTTAGCTTTTGGTTTTTTTCCCACTTCAGCATATGCAGAGAAGCCCCGCCCCTTAGTATCAGCAACTTTAGACTTCAGCCGAATTACTTCACTCACAAACCCGACCCTTCACCCCACGGACTCAACTCATCCTTCCCCCTCTCTCTCCCTTATATATATATATATATATATATATATATATATATATATATATATATATATAGTTAGCTCTCAAAAACCCTAACCTAAATCTCCAGACCCTCCCCTTCCCATCTAGAGCCGTCACCACAGCCAGAGAAGCCCCACCAAGCCATCCAACCATCCCGTCGACGCCGATCTCGCGAACTGCAGTTTCCCACTCGAGGCACCTTCGCTCCGGCGTGATTTCCCGTCGACTCGCTCGACCAAACGCTATTCCGTTTTCATAGGTATGATCTTCCCTCAACCCTCTCCAATATTCTTTTTATAGCAAACTTCAGAAAACGTGTGCCCCTAGGTGTAAAACAGCGTCCAAAGTGGACGGACAGACAAAATTCTGGAATCGCAGAATTCCAGAATGACCACCCGTATTGCCGAGTTCGTATCTCCCACCACAGAGATCCGAATTCGGTGATTCTTTTTGATACCCGTAGAATTCTTAACCTAGTTTAATTTCTGTAAAATAATCCTAGGCTAATAGTTGCTGTGGACATAGTTATATTCGTCACAAAACTGCGCGCACCCACTTTTTCCGGTTTTCCAAAAGTTGGAAAACGGAGCGCGCCCCGCCAAACGGGACCGCCCCGTCGTGTGCCAAGTGTACCGAATGGTGCACGCAGCATAACCGGACACATGAAAATTTGTGAAGACTGATTCGGACGCGTGTACGCGCCGGAATCAGGCCGTATCCACGGACACATTTCGTGTCGCAACTTTTGTGGAACTCGCACGTATTTTGTGCATGCTTGTCAGATTGCGACTAAACTTGCGCCACTGGACTCGTGGTAACGCGCTGGTCCTGTGACCCAAATTTCACGCGATTCTGAGACGGTTGACCAAATCGCCAATTGGCGGGTCCCACAGTTGACTTTTTGGACAAAATAGTGTTCGGCTCATCGGAATCCACATTTGGACATACCGTTGGGTTCGTATTGACATATAGAGTTGTTTGACCTATAGTTTGTCCCATTTAGAGACTGTTACTCTTGGCACGCTTTTCGGTGCAAAGTGGGCCACACGTGGACCCCACTTTTACCCAAAATTACCGTTTTGCCCCTGTGTTCAAATTGGACGAAAGGGATGTGTTTTTTAGCTATTTTGCTCATTCCGGAAACGTTGGTGATGTTTATTTCAGCATCCGGAGACGTTTGTTCGGAGTCCTTAGTTCCAGGTTCAGTGTCCTTGATATTTGGGCGCGTACACTTTACAGATTTCTTGTCAGGCAAGTATGCCTTGCCATTGTACTGTATTTATATTCCATATGAGGCATGCATGTTTATTTTCTGTTTATTTAGTTTATTTATTTTAACTGCTATATAAACTGCGCGTCCAAGGAAACTTGGGTGCAACGACGGTGTCGTCGTACTATGTTTTTATTTATGTATATGCATTGGACCTACTTTATGAGACTACCCCATTTTCATGAGGCATTTATGTTTCATTGGCCATGACACTATTCTTACACGAGTGTGAGTCACATGTAGGACACGGACTTGCGTACTCGGCTGGCCCCCGGTACGTATAGGTCGTGCGACGGATAGGGATAACTGCCAATAGAAACTTTGCATGCTAGTAGACCTGGCGGTTATTAGAGGTTTATCGTGTCATGGACATGACATGCTTAGAGCATTGGGTGGGGAGAACAACAAGTACCGCATTTGAGCTCCTTTACACTTTTTCTCCTGTACGCCCGGATTCTCCGCTGGAGATACGGGTCATGATGACCACTATATATTATGTACTATCAGGCAGGCCACCGGCGTTCAAAAGACGACGTGCCTTTTAGGCCCCTGGATCTTCAAAAGAGAACCATGCCAAATCCCAGTTTTCAGCCAGATAACTCACTTGTGGGGAAAGGTGTTCTTAACTGCATTCACATATATGGTTAGGCGACCCCAATGGATGTTTATTTTCAGTACTTTATTGGTATGTGCTTTTTGTATCTTGGTACGTCCCTCTGAGGACCTGGTCCCTTCCAGATATAGGTGAGCAGGAGTATCCGCAGGAGTATGGACCTGGACCTGATGCTACCTATCAGCCTGAGGAGATCTTACCTTCTGATTATATGTGATTCATTGCAGCTGTTTAGAGATTTTAGTTGCTATTCTTTTCTAGACATTTATTCTTATATTAGAGTTTATTCTCTTCTCTCTTTAGTAGTTTATTATAGTCGATTTACAGTGGATTTGTCTCCACCCGACTATTGCACTTTGAGATTACTATTTAAGACTACTTCTTTGATATTAATTTATTGATTTCCATTCTTCTATTATTTGTGCTGTGGATGAGATATAGAACTGCGTGTGACTTGTTGTGACATATATTTATCACTGTGGATTGGATATTCATGTACAGCGTACGTGTGTATATGGTTTCCATATATTGGAGTTCGTATACATACGGCTGGCGTGTTACGTATTCCTAGTCCTACGTATTTTGGGACTGGGGCGTGACATATTTTTGTGGTGGCCCATGCAGGTCAAGAATATATTATCTCGGTTACGTAACTGTACCGAACAAGCCTGCGTATAGGAATAGAGTATAAGGATCTCATCCACGCTTGATTGAAATTCATCCTTCCTATTTAATACTTGCATCCTGTTTGATTCCTGTACTTTTTCTAATCGTTTCGTACGTCAACTGCAGAGAGATGGATTTGCAGAATGGACGTACTGTCGCCGATGGCGACGCAACTTCTGGAGTCAATGGTCAGACTCAAGGAGGGACCCCAACGATTCCTAGGCTTCCGGGGCTAGATGGACAGACTCACACCCCAGTTCCATCTGATCTTCCCGCTTCACCTATTGGGAATCTTCCACCTGCCTCAGTACCGCAAGATGGCCAAGCGCAGATGTTCCAATTCTTTCAGATGATGATACAGGAACAAAGGCAGCAGGCAGCCGAGCAGAGGCAGCAGGCAGTCGAGCAGAGGCAAGAATTTTTGGCAGCACTGGAGAGGATGGCTGCACATGCTACTGTACCAGCCCAAACACTAGCTCCATGTCACGCCCCAGTCCCAAAATGCCGAGGGACCGGACGCGTGATAATGGCCAGCAGTACGCACCGATGGACAACCCAATTTAATGGATCCATCAGGGCATACTTAAGCTGTAATATATCAATAAGTAGGTCCAATGATACATGTCACAGTCTATCTAATCTCATCCACAACAGAATATCACAGATCCAATGCCAGAATAATTGCAAATAAAATAACTAACAAATCTCAATAAAAGTGTCTCGGAGAACAATCCGAGAACAAGTCTGATACATCAATGAAATAGACTGGAAATGAAAATAACTATAAACTGAAATAAATGAGTATCTCAAGCCAATACTCAAGAGAAGTCCTCTGGTACGATCTCGTCCTCAGATCCTGGTTCTGCTCCAATGTATGCACCTGCTCCTGCTTCCGCTAATGCTACTGCTCCGGTCCCGTATACCTCGGGGTAGATCTCGTCAGCTAACTCTGGGGACATAATCCGGATCCAGGTCCTCAGGGGACATAACAAGGTACAGAAAACACAAGCCAAAATAAATGCAGCAATATATAAAACAATATGGGGTAAAATATATAACCAGCTAAGTGATATGCAAGTGAGAGTTCTAGTCATACTCGGGCTGAGGCTACTACAGGATCAGTGTCATAGAAACCATAGCAGTATTCTCTCGAGGGCCAGTACGGTACCAAAGTTCTGTTTCCAGAGACTAAGGCACTTCCATTAAATTATTATATATATATATTCAGCCTTTTGTATGGTAAATCTCTCCCCACCCAAGGTAATCTCACGTCTCATGTCCATGATACGCAGGATCATATCTAATGCAACAAGTCTGGATAAAATCTAAGCATGTAAACTGTGTATGTCATAACCTGTATCCTATACAGAATCACCATGAATATCTCAGGAAGATTCCGTCTCATGAATAGTGTCAAGTGTCCTGGGTCTATGTTCCTGATAAGACAGGTACGAGAATGTATCGGGTCTCGGTATCCATCTCTAGGTGACATTACACAACACCGCGTACGGTGTTGGCACCCGACTATAATCGGACGCTAAGTACGTCACACGGTCCTAGGTCAAGCATGCACAACAATCACAGGAATAAAACAAAAGAATAATATGAATCAATATACTGCAAGTTTGGCAAGGTACACTTGCCTGGGGTCCTGGCTCCAACTGTAGCTCTGGTCTCAGTGTGATCTGCAGGTACTACTCCGGTTGCTGAAATAAATATCACCATCATATCCAAAAAATATCAAATAGCTAAAAATGCCTGTACTTGAGTCCAATTTGGACACAAGGGCAAAAATGTCATTTTCGGGCCAAAGAGGGGTCCACATGTGGGCCACTTTGCACCGAAAAGCGTATCAGGGTCAAAGGTCTCCAAATCACTCAAACTCAGTGTCTACAAGTCTGGAATGATGATACGAACCCAACGGAACTTCCAGAATTGGATTCCGATGAGCCGATCACAAAATCGCCCGTCGAGTGGGGCCGGTGGGGCACACGACACGCGATTTCGTCAACGTTCTCAGAATCGAACCAAACTTGGGTCACAGGACCAGCGTATTGCTACGAGTCCGATGGCGCAAGTTTCGTCTCGATCCGACGTGTGTACACAAAGTTACAGCACATTCCAGAATCGACGGATACGGGGCGGTGTCGGCGGATACGCGTTGATTCCGGTGTGCACGCACACCCGAATCGACTTCTGCAAAATCCCACACGTCCGTATCGACGACGCGCACGTATCTGTGAAGACCGCACGCGACCAAGTCGTCCCGTTTGGCAGGGCGTACTCGGTTCCGGGGTGAATTGGGTCGTTGTTTTCCTGTTTTTGGATCGCGGGGTACGATCACCACAGGATGCGATGCCCCGAGCAGTTTGCATGGGCACCGAGAGGGTCATACAGTCTTCGCAACGCAATTTACGGAATCGGAATCGGATCAGCGAGGAGAGAGAAAAGAGTACCTGAACGGGGCTCCGCGAAGACCGATTCTCACGTGTCCGAGTCGTGTCGGAGTCCTGTGTCCGTGTCCTGTGTCGCGTTTTAGGTTCTAGGGTTAGGGTTAGGGTTAGGGTTAGGGTTCTGTGCTGCTGTCCGGAGCTCGTCGGGGGGTGGCTGGGCTCGGGGCGGCCGGGGAGTGGCTCGGTGGTTCGTCGAGGTCGAGCGGGTCGATGGTGGAGGGGGCTTCGGGTCCGCGGCGGAGCTTCTGGGGAGGGCGTCGACTGGGGAAGGTGGAGGTTGATGGTGGTTGAGGGCGGAGCTATGGTCGGAGAAGGGTTGACAGCGAGGGTCGTGCGGTGGTGGGGCGAGTCCGGTGGCCGAGGAGAGGGTAGAGTCGAGCGGGTCGTCGGCGCTGTGGAGACGGGGCAGTGCGGCGAGGCGGGAGGCGGAGGAGGAAGGGTGCTCGGCGGCGAGGGGAGGAGGAAGAAGAGGGAAGGGGTGAACTGGGGGGTTCTCCGCGGCGGGGCGGGAGTTATATAGGCGGAGCCGCCGTCGGAGTCCGACTAGGTTTAGGAGAGGGGTCGATTCTCAGATTTGGGTATCGGGTTTGGGTTTCGGGTCCGCGGTCGGGTTCGTATGAATCCGACCCGATCCACTATTAATTAAGTGCGGGTTTGGGTCGCGGGTTGCGGGTCGGGTTTGGATCCGACCCGACCCGATAGGGCTGGGTTCGGTTCAACTGAACCGGGTTTGGTTTGGTTTGGTTTATTTCAAATAAACCCGGTTTATTTCAGGGTTTAATTAGGTTTATTTAATTAATAGTTTTTAGGGCTTTATAAATGCTTCCGGAGTCCAATAAATTCCCGAAAAATTACCCTATGTCCAGTTTTCTATTTTACACCATAAAATATTATTTCCATAATATTTTAATATTATTTAATAGCAATTAAAAATCATTTAATTACCAATTACCTAGGTTTTAATTTCAGAAAAATCCCGGAAAATTCCAGAAAATAATGAAAAATCCAAATTATAATTTCTTGAAAAATCAGGGGGATTACAATCTACCCCCCTTAAGAGGATTACGTCCTCGCAATCAAAGAATAACCGGTCAACAGAGATGACACGGTTTGCAGACATTTGGTCGAAGCACATCACGATCAAGAAATCAAGGTTGAGGGTGTAAGAATAATACAAAGGGATAAATTATTTCCCTAAGCACTAAAAGTTATATAATTTCCCGGATGCAGGAAATATAGAAGATTACAGTTTTAAAAACTAGGTTATCACTTATCATACTAGGTTATCAATTATGAACAAGTTAAAAGCACTAGGTCAAGTCTGAGGTAACGAACCAACGGGCACGAACTAAGACAATACTAGAAACAAAAAAACTATGAAAACTTACGCGCATTAGCTACTCCATGAATCTGCGTGTCCTCCAAAGTCATCGTGAAAGCTTGTTCGCGTCCTTGAGGTGGTGCCCTCTGCTGTTGCTGGGCCTGCTGGAAGAGTGCTGGTCGAGGTGCCAAGGGTGGCCGTGGTTGATATCCTCCTGGTGCTGGTAGGGCTTGCTGGTTTGCCCTTGGTGCTCCTTCTCTACGCTCAGGGCAGTCTCTCACTGCATGCTGTCTGGATCCGCAACCTAAGCATAGTACGAATTTACGTCTACACTCCTTCTCAATATGGCCTATCTTGCCGCAGTAGTGACAAGTAGGAAGAGTCAGTGATTTGGATTCAGCTCCCTGTGGTGCTTGATGCAGATGAGGTTTCTTTGTAGCTTCTCCATGCGGTGCTCGGGCTGGTGCTGATGTGGAAGGTCGCTTCAGACCGGTCTCTCTCCTGGTGACGCGCTCCATGCGTCGGGCTGCAGCAAGGACGTCTGAGTAGGATGTGGGTGCAACGGATCCAATTAGTTTCTGCAGCTCAATGTTTAGTCCGTCGAAGAACTTCTCAGCCTTTTCTTCTTCTGTCGGGATCAAGGTAGGGGCGAAGCGACTCAGACGAATAAATTCTGCGTTGTATTCTTCCACCGTCATAGTATCCTGAGTGAGGCGGTTGAACTTGTCCCGCAGTTCTGATCGAGTGATGGCTGGAATGTACATCTCCTGAAAGAGTCTGGAGAACTCCTCCCAAGTGACTCAGTCTGGTCCGAGCCGTGTCTCCTCAGACAGCCACTAGTGATGTGCATTGCCTGTCAATTGCATTCTGACGGCAGTCATCCAACGTTCCCTTGGAAGCTCAGCTGCTTCTAATTGATGTTGTATGTTGGTGAGCCACTCATGAACTTCGGTGGGCTCCTCCTTGCCTGAGAATGTACGGGGCTTCAGCTGACGAAAATCAGTGATAGAGCCCGTCGGTTGCCGTCGAGTTGGTAGGTTGGCCTGCTCCAGTGCATTTACTAGGCTGTTCCTCAAGTAATCTGCCTCGCGACGCTGAGCTTCTTGATAAATATGCTGTTGGGCTTGCATCATTGCGTAGATCATTTGGAACATCTGTTGCCCATCCATAACTTGTCCTGGTGGGAAAACAGGCATTGGTGGAACGAACTGCGGAGGCGGTGGGATGTCATCTCGCCGAAATCTAGGAGCTTGTTGATCTGCTTGGCTGCCTTGGTGAGTAGAGGGAACTCCACTCAATGGCGTCACTTCATCTTCTCCGTAGGTGGCTACAGCACCTACTGGTGTTGTTGCTGGAGTTTCGTCGTTTGCTCTTGAATCCATTATTCTGCATCAAAGATAAACAGTAAGAGGCGTACAGGAATCAAGGCAAGATGCAAGTTAAGAATTTAATTTGAATCCGATATAGATATCAAGAACGTTTCAAGCATGTGGATGAGATCCTAAAACTTATCCTATCCTTAGTGCAGGCTTGCTCGGTCCCTAAGTTGAAACCGAACAATTTAGTCGTTGACCTGCATGGGCCACCACAAAAACCATGTCACGCCCCAGTCCCAAAATGCCGAGGAACCGGACGCGTGATAATGGCCAGCAGTACGCACCGATGGACAACCCAATTTAATGGATCCATCAGGGCATACTTAAGCTGTAATATATCAATAAGTAGGTCCAATGATACATGTCACAGTCTATCTAATCTCATCCACAACAGAATATCACAGATCCAATGCCAGAATAATTGCAAATAAAATAACTAACAAATCTCAATAAAAGTGTCTCGGAGAACAATCCGAGAACAAGTCTGATACATCAATGAAATAGACTGGAAATGAAAATAACTATAAACTGAAATAAATGAGTATCTCAAGCCAATACTCAAGAGAAGTCCTCTGGTACGATCTCGTCCTCAGATCCTGGTTCTGCTCCAATGTATGCACCTGCTCCTGCTTCCGCTAATGCTACTGCTCCGGTCCCGTATACCTCGGGGTAGATCTCGTCAGCTAACTCTGGGGACATAATCCGGATCCAGGTCCTCAGGGGACATAACAAGGTACAGAAAACACAAGCCAAAATAAATGCAGCAATATATGAAACAATATGGGGTAAAATATATAACCAGCTAAGTGATATGCAAGTGAGAGTTCTAGTCATACTCGGGCTGAGGCTACTACAGGATCAGTGTCATAGAAACCATAGCAGTATTCTCTCGAGGGCCAGTACGGTACCAAAGTTCTGTTTCCAGAGACTAAGGCACTTCCATTAAATTATTATATATATATATTCAGCCTTTTGTATGGTAAATCTCTCCCCACCCAATGTAATCTCACGTCTCATGTCCATGATACGCAGGATCATATCTAATGCAACAAGTCTGGATAAAATCTAAGCATGTAAACTGTGTATGTCATAACCTGTATCCTATACAGAATCACCATGAATATCTCAGGAAGATTCCGTCTCATGAATAGTATCAAGTGTCCTGGGTCTATGTTCCTGATAAGACAGGTACGAGAATGTATCGGGTCTCGGTATCCATCTCTAGGTGACATTACACAACACCGCGTACGGTGTTGGCACCCGACTATAATCGGACGCTAAGTACGTCACACGGTCCTAGGTCAAGCATGCACAACAATCATAGGAATAAAACAAAAGAATAATATGAATCAATATACTGCAAGTTTGGCAAGGTACACTTGCCTGGGGTCCTGGCTCCAACTGTAGCTCTGGTCTCAGTGTGATCTGCAGGTACTACTCCGGTTGCTGAAATAAATATCACCATCATATCCAGAAAATATCAAATAGCTAAAAACGCCTGTAATTGAGTCCAATTTGGACACAAGGGCAAAAAGGTCATTTCCGGGCCAAAGCGGGGTCCACATGTGGGCCACTTTGCACCGAAAAGCGTGTCAGGGTTAAAGGTCTCCAAATCACTCAAACTCAGTGTCTACAAGTCTGGAACGATGATACGAACCCAACGGAACTTCCAGAATTGGATTCCGATGAGCCGATCACAAAATCGCCCGTCGAGTGGGGCCGGTGGGGCACACGACACGCGATTTCGTTAACGTTCTCAGAATCGAACCAAACTTGGGTCACAGGACCAGCGTATTGCTACGAGTCCGATGGCGCAAGTTTCGTCTCGATCCGACGTGTGTACACAATGTTACAGCGCGTTCCAGAATCGACGGATACGGGGCGGTGTCGGAGGATACGCGTTGATTCCGGTGTGCATGCACACCCGAATCGACTTCTGCGAAATCCCACACGTCCGTATCGACGACGCGCACGTATCTGTGAAGACCGCACGCGACCAAGTCGTCCCGTTTGGCGGGGCGTATTCGGTTCCGGGGTAAATTGGGTCATTGTTTTCCTGTTTTTGGATCGCGGGGTACGATCACCACAGGACGCGATGCCCCGAGCAGTTTGCACGGGCACCGAGAGGGTCATACAGTCTTCGCAACGCAATTTACGGAATCAGAATCGGATCAGCAAGGAGAGAGAAAAGAGTACCTGAACGGGGCTCCGCGAAGACCGATTCTCACGTGTCCGAGTCGTGTCGGAGTCCTGTGTCCGTGTCCTGTGTCGCGTTTTAGGTTCTAGGGTTAGGGTTAGGGTTAGGGTTAGGGTTCTGTGCTGCTGTCCGGAGCTCGTCGGGGGGTGGCTGGGCTCGGGGCGGCCGGGGAGTAGCTCGGTGGTTCGTCGAGGTCGAGCGGGTCGATGGTGGAGGGGGCTTCGGGTCCGCGGCGGAGCTTCTGGGGAGGGCGTCGACTGGGGAAGGTGGAGGTTGATGGTGGTTGAGGGCGGAGCTATGGTCGGAGAAGGGTTGACAGCGAGGGTCGTGCGGTGGTGGGGCGAGTCCGGTGGCCGAGGAGAGGGTAGAGTCGAGCGGGTCGTCGGCGCTGTGGAGACGGGGCAGTGCGGCGAGGCGGGAGGCGGAGGAGGAAGGGTGCTCGGCGGCGAGGGGAGGAGGAAGAAGAGGGAAGGGGTGAACTGGGGGGTTCTCCGCGGCGGGGCGGGAGTTATATAGGCGGAGCCGCCGTCGGAGTCCGACTAGGTTTAGGAGAGGGGTCGATTCTCAGATTTGGGTATCGGGTTTGGGTTTCGGGTCCGCGGTCGGGTTCGTATGAATCCGACCCGATCCACTATTAATTAAGTGCGGGTTTGGGTCGTGGGTTGCGGGTCGGGTTTGGATCCGACCCGACCCGATAGGGCTGGGTTCGGTTCAACTGAACCGGGTTTGGTTTGGTTTATTTCAAATAAACCCGGTTTATTTCAGGGTTTAATTAGGTTTATTTAATTAATAGTTTTAGGGCTTTATAAATGCTTCCGGAGTCCAATAAATTCCCGGAAAATTACCCTATGTCCAGTTTTCTATTTTACACCATAAAATATTATTTCCATAATATTTTAATATTATTTAATAGCAATTAAAAATCATTTAATTACCAATTACCTAGGTTTTAATTTCAGAAAAATCCCGGAAAATTCCAGAAAATAATGAAAAATCCAAATTATAATTTCTTGAAAAATCAGGGGGATTACAATCTACCCCCCTTAAGAGGATTGCGTCCTCGCAATCAAAGAATAACCGGTCAACAGAGATGACACGGTTTGCAGACATTTGGTCGAAGCACATCACGATCAAGAAATCAAGGTTGAGGGTGTAAGAATAATACAAAGGGATAAATTATTTCCCTAAGCACTAAAAGTTATATAATTTCCCGGATGCAGGAAATATAGAAGATTACAGTTTTAAAAACTAGGTTATCACTTATCATACTAGGTTATCAATTATGAACAAGTTAAAAGCACTAGGTCAAGTCTGAGGTAACGAACCAACGGGCACGAACTAAGACAATACTAGAAACAAAAAAACTATGAAAACTTACGTGCATTAGCTACTCCATGAATCTGCGTGTCCTCCAAAGTCATCGTGAAAGCTTGTCCGCGTCCTTGAGGTGGTGCCCTCTGCTGTTGCTGGGCCTGCTGGAAGAGTGCTGGTCGAGGTGCCAAGGGTGGCCGTGGTTGATATCCTCCTGGTGCTGGTAGGGCTTGCTGGTTTGCCCTTGGTGCTCCTTCTCTACGCTCAGGGCAGTCTCTCACTGCATGCTGTCTGGATCCGCAACCTAAGCATAGTCCGAATTTACGTCTACACTCCTTCTCAATATGGCCTATCTTGCCGCAGTAGTGACAAGTAGAAAGAGTCAGTGATTTGGATTCAGCTCCCTGTGGTGCTTGATGCAGATGAGGTTTCTTTGTAGCTTCTCCATGCGGTGCTCGGGCTGGTGCTGATGTGGAAGGTCGCTTCAGACCGGTCTCTCTCCTGGTGACGAGCTCCATGCGTCGGGCTGCAGCAAGGACGTCTGAGTAGGATGTGGGTGCAACGGATCCAATTAGTTTCTGCAGCTCAATGTTTAGTCCGTCGAAGAACTTCTCAGCCTTTTCTTCTTCTGTCGGGATCAAGGTAGGGGCGAAGCGACTCAGACGAATAAATTCTGCGTTGTATTCTTCCACCGTCATAGTATCCTGAGTGAGGCGGTTGAACTTGTCCCGCAGTTCTGATCGAGCGATGGCTGGAATGTACATCTCCTGAAAGAGTCTGGAGAACTCCTCCCAAGTGACTCGGTCTGGTCCGAGCCGTGTCTCCTCAGACAGCCACCAGTGATGTGCATTGCCTGTCAATTGCATTCTGACGGCAGTCATCCAACGTTCCCTTGGAAGCTCAGCTGCTTCTAATTGATGTTGTATGTTGGTGAGCCACTCATGAACTTCGGTGGGCTCCTCCTTGCCTGAGAATGTACGGGGCTTCAGCTGACAAAAATCAGTGATAGAGCCCGTCGGTTGCCGTCGAGTTGGTAGGTTGGCCTGCTCCAGTGCATTTACTAGGCTGTTCCTCAAGTAATCTGCCTCGCGAAGCTGAGCTTCTTGATAAATATGCTGTTGGGCTTGCATCATTGCGTAGATCATTTGGAACATCTGTTGCCCATCCATAACTTGTCCTGGTGGGAAAACAGGCATTGGTGGAACGAACTGCGGAGGCGGTGGGATGTCATCTCGCTGAAATCTAGGAGCTTATTGATCTGCTTGGCTGCCTTGGTGAGTAGAGGGAACTCCACTCAATGGCGTCACTTCATCTTCTCCGTAGGTGGCTACAGCACCTACTGGTGTTGTTGCTGGAGTTTCGTCGTTTGCTCTTGAATCCATTATTCTGCATCAAAGATAAACAGTAAGAGGCGTACAGGAATCAAGGCAAGATGCAAGTTAAGAATTTAATTTGAATTCGATATAGATATCAAGAACGTTTCAAGCATGTGGATGAGATCCTAAAACTTATCCTATCCTTAGTGCAGGCTTGCTCGGTCCCTAAGTTGAAACCGAACAATTTAGTCGTTGACCTGCATGGGCCACCACAAAAACCATGTCACGCCCCAGTCCCAAAATGCCGAGGAACCGGACGCGTGATAATGGCCAGCAGTACGCACCGATGGACAACCCAATTTAATGGATCCATCAGGGCATACTTAAGCTGTAATATATCAATAAGTAGGTCCAATGATACATGTCACAGTCTATCTAATCTCATCCACAACAGAATATCACAGATCTAATGCCAGAATAATTGCAAATAAAATAACTAACAAATCTCAATAAAAGTGTCTCGGAGAACAATCCGAGAACAAGTCTGATACATCAATGAAATAGACTGGAAATGAAAATAACTATAAACTGAAATAAATGAGTATCTCAAGCCAATACTCAAGAGAAGTCCTCTGGTACGATCTCGTCCTCAGATCCTGGTTCTGCTCCAATGTATGCACCTGCTCCTGCTTCCGCTAATGCTACTGCTCCGGTCCCGTATACCTCGGGGTAGATCTCGTCAGCTAACTCTGGGGACATAATCCGGATCCAGGTCCTCAGGGGACATAACAAGGTACAGAAAACACAAGCCAAAATAAATGCAGCAATATATGAAACAATATGGGGTAAAATATATAACCAGCTAAGTGATATGCAAGTGAGAGTTCTAGTCATACTCGGGCTGAGGCTACTACAGGATCAGTGTCATAGAAACCATAGCAGTATTCTCTCGAGGGCCAGTACGGTACCAAAGTTCTGTTTCCAGAGACTAAGGCACTTCCATTAAATTATTATATATATATATTCAGCCTTTTGTATGGTAAATCTCTCCCCACCCAATGTAATCTCACGTCTCATGTCCATGATACGCAGGATCATATCTAATGCAACAAGTCTGGATAAAATCTAAGCATGTAAACTGTGTATGTCATAACCTGTATCCTATACAGAATCACCATGAATATCTCAGGAAGATTCCGTCTCATGAATAGTGTCAAGTGTCCTGGGTCTATGTTCCTGATAAGACAGGTACGAGAATGTATCGGGTCTCGGTATCCATCTCTAGGTGACATTACACAACACCGCGTACGGTGTTGGCACCCGACTATAATCGGACGCTAAGTACGTCACACGGTCCTAGGTCAAGCATGCACAACAATCACAGGAATAAAACAAAAGAATAATATAAATCAATATACTGCAAGTTTGGCAAGGTACACTTGCTTGGGGTCCTGGCTCCAACTGTAGCTCTGGTCTCAGTGTGATCTGCAGGTACTACTCCGGTTGCTGAAATAAATATCACCATCGTATCCAAAAAATATCAAATAGCTAAAAACGCCTGTACTTGAGTCCAATTTGGACACAAGGGCAAAAAGGTCATTTCCGGGCCAAAGCGGGGTCCACATGTGGGCCACTTTGCACCGAAAAGCGTGTCAGGGTCAAAGGTCTCCAAATCACTCAAACTCAGTGTCTACAAGTCTGGAACGATGATACGAACCCAACGGAACTTCCAGAATTGGATTCCGATGAGCCGATCACAAAATCGCCCGTCGAGTGGGGCCGATGGGGCACACAACACGCGATTTCGTCAACGTTCTCAGAATCGAACCAAACTTGGGTCACAGGACCAGCGTATTGCTACGAGTCCGATGGCGCAAGTTTCGTCTCGATCCGACGTGTGTACACAATGTTACAGCACGTTCCAGAATCGACGGATACGGGGCGGTGTCGGCGGATACGCGTTGATTCCGGTGTGCACGCACACCCGAATCGACTTCTGCAAAATTCCACACGTTCGTATCGACGACGCGCACGTATCTGTGAAGACCGCACGCGACCAAGTCGTCCCATTTGGCGGGGCGTACTCGGTTCCGGGGTGAATTGGGTCGTTGTTTTCCTGTTTTTGGATCGCGGGGTGCGATCACCACAGGACGCGATGCCCCGAGCAGTTTGCACGGGCACCGAGAGGGTCATACAGTCTTCGCAACGCAATTTACGGAATCGGAATCGGATCAGCGAGGAGAGAGAAAAGAGTACCTGAACGGGGCTCCGCGAAGACCGATTCTCACGTGTCCGAGTCGTATCGGAGTCCTGTGTCCGTGTCCTGTGTCGCGTTTTAGGTTCTAGGGTTAGGGTTAGGGTTAGGGTTAGGGTTAGGGTTCTGTGCTGCTGTCCGGAGCTCGTCGGGGGGTGGCTGGGCTCGGGCGGCCGGGGAGTGGCTCGGTGGTTCGTCGAGGTCGAGCGGGTCGATGGTGGAGGGGGCTTCGGGTCCGCGGCGGAGCTTCTGGGGAGGGCGTCGACTGGGGAAGGTGGAGGTTGATGGTGGTTGAGGGCGGAGCTATGGTCGGAGAAGGGTTGACAGCAAGGGTCGTGCGGTGGTGGGGCGAGTCGGTGGCCGAGGAGAGGGTAGAGTCGAGCGGGTCGTCGGCGCTGTGGAGACGGGGCAGTGCGGCGAGGCGGGAGGCGGAGGAGGAAGGGTGCTCGGCGGCGAGGGGAGGAGGAAGAAGAGGGAAGGGGTGAACTGGGGGGTTCTCCGCGGCGGGGCGGGAGTTATATAGGCGGAGCCGCCGTCGGAGTCCGACTAGGTTTAGGAGAGGGGTCGATTCTCAGATTTGGGTATCGGGTTTGGGTTTCGGGTCCGCGGTCGGGTTCGTATGAATCCGACCCGATCCACTATTAATTAAGTGCGGGTTTGGGTCGCGGGTTGCGGGTCGGGTTTGGATCCGACCCGACCCGATAGGGCTGGGTTCGGTTCAACTGAACCGGGTTTGGTTTGGTTTGGTTTATTTCAAATAAACCCGGTTTATTTCAGGGTTTAATTAGGTTTATTTAATTAATAGTTTTTAGGGCTTTATAAATGCTTCCGGAGTCCAATAAATTCCCAGAAAATTACCCTATGTCCAGTTTTCTATTTTACACCATAAAATATTATTTCCATAATATTTTAATATTATTTAATAGTAATTAAAAATCATTTAATTATCAATTACCTAGGTTTTAATTTCAGAAAAATCCCGGAAAATTCCAGAAAATAATGAAAAATCCAAATTATAATTTCTTGAAAAATCAGGGGGATTACACTCCAGCACCTCGAGCTAAGGTTGGATCAGTAAAGGATTTTGTTCAGATGGGTGCAAGGCAGTACAAGGGCACTGAGAGCCCGGAGGAGACTACCAACTGGATCACTCACACGCAGAAGCTACTGGAGGCATCGCAGTTACCCACGGACCTATGGATGACGGGTGTACGGACGCTTCTAGATGGTAATGTCCATCACTGGTGGGAATCCATGGAACGCCAGTTGGGTACTTACCAGACTTGGGAGCAGTTCTTGGAGTTCTTTGAGGGAAAGTACTTCCCGAACACTGTCAGGGACACCTTGTATGATCAGTTTCTTCACTTAGAGCAGGGGAACCGGACCGTGGACGAGTATGATGCCGAGTTTAGTCGACTCAGCAAATATGGCGCTGCTTTGATACCAGATGACTTGGCTAAGGCTAAGAGATTTCATCGAGGACTGACCCAGGAGCTTCAACATTATACAAGCTCGCAGTCCCGAGTCTCTTATGCTGAACTACTGACAGAGGCCAGATTTCAGGAAACCATTAGCAGAGGAAGAGGAGGTCAGCTGAGGACACAACAAGGAACAGCAAGGATACAGCAGGGACCAGCCAGGACACCACAGGGAGGACCTATCAGACGTCCTGTGGCACAACAACATCAGCAACACCGAGCAGGACCGTACCAAATTCCGGAAAAACCCCAATGTAATTATTGTGGGAAGATCGGACATATTTTGAGGGATTGTTGGACTCGCTTGGGTCAGTGTATGAGATGTGGCTCCGGACAACACATGGCGAGAGACTGCCCAATGCAGACATCGACACTCCCACCACCAGTTCAGAGACTAGCGCTTCCAGCACCGAAGCCAGCCCAGCAGATGACCGGACCGGGATCACCTCGACCCCCAGCAGCAGGAGGATTTCAGAAAGGACCACCGCTACCTACTCAGGAGGAGCAGTATATGAGGACTGGACATGGACAGCCACAGAGGAACGGGCAAGCTTTTGCATTGGAGGTAGATGACCTGGATCATGAGGTGGATGTCATAGCAGGTATTACGCTTGCTTTTACTTTTCCTGCTGTGACATTATTTGATACGGGAGCCACCCACTCATTCATATCATCTAGTTTTATTGCCAAACACAATATTGCTTCTACACCATTATCTAGTTGTGTTAGAATACTTACCGGAGGAGGAGTTGTACCAGTTAGTCGAGTTTGTAGAACGGATCCTATAGTGATTCATGGCAGAGAGATGAATGCCCAACTCTTAGTCCTTCCTATGCCGTCTTTTGATATTGTGCTTGGAATGGACTGGCTGAGCAAGAACCACGCTTTCTTCGATTGCTTTGGAGGAAGCATTCTTTTTAAGGTACCAGGCCAGCCTGAACTTGAGTTTGCCAGAGGATCCACAAAAATCCTTGATGGTATGCAGCTCGCAATGGACGATGTTGTCTATCACCCTATTATTTCAGAATTTCTAGACGTCTTTCCAGAGGATTTGCCAGGACTACCCCCAGACCGAGACGTAGAGTTTTCAATTGAACTAGCACCCAGATCAGCACCTATAGCATCGCATGTTTACAGACTGGCGAAGAAGGAGATGGACGAGCTGAAGGCACAGTTAAAAGAGCTAGAGGAGAAAGTTTTCATCCGACCGAGTGCATCACCCTGGGGAGCACCAGTGTTGTTTGTACCCAAGAAGGATGGGTCAGTGCGTATGTGCATTGACTACAGGGCCTTGAATGCAGTGACAGTGAAGAACAAATATCCATTGCCACGCATTGATGACCTGTTTGATCAACTCAGTGGAGCTAAGGTATTCTCGAAGATAGATTTGAGATCGGGGTATCACCAAGTGAAGGTACAAAAGCAGGACATTCCGAAGACCGCATTCAGAACAAGATATGGACACTACGAGTTTTTGGTCATGCCATTTGGATTGACCAATACTCCAGCGATCTTCATGGACTTGATGAATCGAGTCTTCCACCAGTACTTGGACCAGTTCGTGGTCGTCTTCATAGATGATATACTTGTCTATTCGAAGAGCCACGAGGAGCACGAGGAGCACCTGCGGATTGTTCTAGAGACTTTGAGGAAAGAGCAGTTATATGCTAAACTCAGCAAATATGAGTTCTTCTTGGACAGAGTTTCATTTCTTGGACATGTTGTTACAGGAGATGGTATTTCTGTTGACCCAGAGAAGATCTCAGCAGTTGAGACGTGGCCTGTTCCGAAATCAGCAGCAGAGGTGAGGAGTTTCCTTGGACTTGCGGGATATTACCGACGGTTCATGGAAAACTTCTCAAGGATAGCGGCACCTATGACTCGTCTGACTTGTAAGGATCAAGAATTTATATGGACTGACGAGTGTCAAGCAGCCTTTAAAGAGTTGAAGAAGCGACTGACTACAGCACCAGTATTGGCGATTCCGTCAGGATCAGGAGGATACGTGATCTACAGTGACGCATCAGGAAAAGGTTTAGGATGCGTATTGATGCAGCATGGCAAGGTGATTGCATATGCATCTAGGCAGTTATGAGTACATGAGAAGAATTATCCAACTCATGACTTGGAACTTGCAGCCGTTGTATTTGCTCTGAAGCTATGGAGACATTACTTATATGGGGAACGAGTGGAAATCTATACGGACCACAAAAGCCTCAAGTACGTCTTCACGCAGAAGGAGTTAAATATGAGGCAACGTCGATGGCTCGAGTTGATGAAAGATTTCGAGATAGAGCTACATTATCATCCAGGCAAGGCTAATGTGGTAGCAGACGCGTTAAGCCGGAAGCCAGCAGCTTACTTCTTGACAGCACAGAGGGAACTATTGGAGGACTTGCAAGAGCTCGGCATTGAAGTGATACTACCCGGAGCAGATGGGACAATAGTCAACTTACAAGTTCAATCATCATTGGTAGAGAGGATTAAGGCAGCTTTGCCTACAGACGCCAGATTTCGGAGACTAAAGGAAAGGACAGAGGCTGGAGAGCAGACAGGATTGCGCATTCATGAGGATGGGACATTACGATGTGGTGATCGTCTTTATGTTCCAAATGGAGAGATTCGACAGGAGCTGATGACAGAGGCTCATAGTTCAATCTATTCTATTCATCCTGGAGGCACCAAGATGTATCGTGACTTACGACAGCACTTTTGGTGGCATGGGATGAAGAGAGAGATAGCTCGCTTTGTAGCTAAATGTCTGGTATGTCAACAAGTGAAGGCGGAGCACCAGAGGACAGCAGGATTATTGTAACCACTTTCGATTCCAGAGTGGAAGTGGGAGCACATCACTATGGACTTCGTCACGGGTTTTCCCAAGAGTCCAAGTGGGAGAGATGCAGTGTGGGTAATAGTGGACCGACTCACCAAGTCAGCCCATTTTATACCTTTTAGAGTGGGTCAGTCTACAGAAGCTTTAGCTGACTTATATATGAGGCAGATCGTGAGATTGCACGACATACCAGTCAGCATTGTATCGGACCGAGATTCGCGCTTCACATCGTATTTTTGGAGGAGCATGCAAGAGAGTCTTGGTACTCGTCTGAAGTTCAGTACATCTTACCACCCGCAGACAGATGGGCAGTCGGAGCATACTATTCAGACCTTGGAAGACATGTTGAGGGCTTGCATGTTAGACTTCGGAGGATCATGGGAGGACCACCTACATCTTGTAGAGTTTTCTTACAACAACAGCTATCAAGCGAGTATTCAGATGGCTCCGTTTGAAGCATTGTATGGAAGAAAATGTAGGTCTCCTGTGTGTTGGAGTGACGTGGAAGAACGTTAGATTCTGGGACCCGAGTTGGTGGTCAACACTGTAGAGACAGTCAAGAAGATTCAGGGACACTTGCGAGCAGCGCAAGACAGGCAGAAGCAGTGGGCAGACCTTCATCGTCGTCCCTTGGAGTTCAAAGAGGGCGATCACGTCTTCTTGAGGATATCACCGACCAGAGGCACCATCCGATTCGGAGGGCGTGACAAGTTGAGTCCAAGGTATATTGGACCATTTGACGTGCTCGAGAGAGTTGGAGAGGTGGCATATCGACTTGCGCTACCACCTTCACTGGAGGGAGTACATGACGTATTCTATGTGTCGCAGCCCAGGTGATATGTGGCTGACAGTAGTCATGTTCTCGACCATTCAGAGATCACCATTGGGCTGAGCTTGTCATACCAAGAGCAACCCGTGGGAATCCTTGATCGTCGAGAGAAGGTATTGAGGAACCAGTCTATTCCCTTGGTTCGCGTAGCATGGAGGCATGGCGCGCCAGGAGAATCAACTTGGGAGCGCGAGGACGACATGTGCAAGCGCTTCCCGAACCTATTCGCAGACCAAGGTATGAATTTACATTGTTAAATTATATCTTATACCATCATTGCATTCTATCGTGGCTTAATTTTAATTTCGAGGACAAAATTTTTACAAGTTGGGTAGAATGTAAAACCCCCTTCCTAGAAAATCGTATATACCTTTAATTATTAATTAAATTATAGTAATTAGGTCTAAATAGGAGAAATAGATTTTTAATAATTTTTATGTTAGGTGTTCGGGCACTTAGAGGACTTATGCGACCATCAGAAATTTTTCGAAATTTATTCCATGTAGGAGACCCCTTGAGCTGTTGCTAGCCTAACGGTGTGCATTACCCTTATATATAAATTTTCTTAGGAGTATATATATATATATGTATATACAAATATATATGTATATATATATTTTATAAAGAAAAGAAAGGTAAAAGAATTATTTAATAAGAATATAATAATAATAATAATAATAATAATAATAATAATAATAATAATAATATAATATCAATTAAGCATAGTAATAATAATCAACAACTTAGCTGCATCTTAGCTTTTGTTTTTTTTCCCCACTTCAGCATATGCAGAGAAGACCCGCCCCTTAGTATCAGCAACTTTAGACTTCAGCCGAATTACTTCACTCACAAACCCGACCCTTCACCCCACGGACTCAACCCATCCTTCCCCCTCTCTCTCCCTTATATATATATATATATATATATATATATATATATATATATATATATATATATATATATATATATATAGTTAGCTCTCAAAAACCCTAACCTAAATCTCCAGACCCTCCCCTTCCCATCTAGAGCCGTTACCGCAGCCAGAGAAGCCCCACCAAGCCATCCAACCATCCCGTCGACGCCGACCTCGCGAACTGCAGTTTCCCACTCGAGGCACCTTCGCTCCGGCGTGATTTTCTATCGACTCGCTCGACCAAATGCTGTTCCGTTTTTATAGGTATGATCTCCCCTCAACCCTCTCCAATATTCGTTTTATAGCAAACTTCAGAAAACGTGTGCCCCTAGGTGTAAAACAGCGTCCAAAGTGGACGGACAGACAAAATTCTGGAATCGCAGAATTCCAGAATGACCACCCGTATTGCCGAGTTCGTATCTCCCACCACAGAGATCCGAATTCGGTGATTCTTTTTGATACCCGTAGAATTCTTAACCTAGTTTAATTTCTGTAAAATAACCCTAGGCTAATAGTTGCTGTGGACATAGTTATATTCGTCACAAAACTGCGCGCACCCACTTTTTCCGGTTTTCCAAAAGTTGAAAAATGGAGCGCGCCCCGCCAAACGGGACCGCCCCGCCGTGTGCCAAGTATACCGAATGGTGCACGCATCATAATCGGACACGTGAAAATTCGTGGGGACTGATTCGGACGCGTGTACGCGCCGGAATTAGGCCGTATCCGCGGACACATTTCGTGTCACAACTTTTATAGAACTCGCACGTATTTTGTGCACGCTTGTCAGATTGTGACTAAACTTGCGCCACTGGACTCGTGGTAACGCGCTGGTACTGTGACCCAAATTTCACGTGATTCTGAGACGGTTGACCAAATCGCCAATTGGCGGGTCCCACAGTTGACTTTTTGGACAAAATAGTGTTCGGCTCATCGGAATCCACATTTGGATATACCGTTGGGTTCGTATTGACATCTAGAGTTGTTTGACCTATAGTTTGTCCCATTTAGAGACTGTTACCCTTGGCACGCTTTTTGGTGCAAAGTGGGCCACACGTGGACCCCACTTTTACCCAAAATTATCGTTTTGCCCCTGTGTCCAAATTGGACGAAAGGGATGTGCTTTTTAGCTATTTTGCTCATTTCGAAAATGTTGGTGATGTTTATTTCAGCATCCGGAGACGTTTGTTCGGAGTCCTTAGTTCCAGGTTCAGTGTCCTTGACATTTGGGCGCGTACACTTTACAAATTTCTTGCCAGGCAAGTATACCTTGCCATTGTACTGTATTTACATTCCATATGAGGCATGCATGTTTATTTTCTGTTTATTTAGTTCATTTATTTTAACTCCTATATAAACTGTGCGTCCAAGGAAACTTGGGTGCAACGACGGTGTCGTCGTACTATATTTTTATTTATGTATATGCATTGGACCTACCTTATGAGACTACCCCATTTTTATGAGGCATTTATGTTTCATTGGCCATGACACTATTCTTACACGAGTGTGAGTCACATGTAGGACACGGACTTGCGTACTCGACTGGCCCCCGGTACGTATAGGTCGTGCGACGGATAGGGATAACTGCCAATAGAAACTTTGCATGCTAGTAGACCTGGCGGTTATTAGAGGTTTATCGTGTCATGGACATGACATGCTTAGAGCATTGGGTGGGGAGAACAACAAGTACCGCATTTGAGCTCCTTTACACTTTTTCTCCTGTACGCCCGGATTCTCCGCTGGAGATACGGGTCATGATGACCACTATATATTATGTACTATCAGGCGGGCCACCGGCGTTCAAAAGACGACGTACCTTTTAGGCCCCTGGATCTTCAAAAGAGAACCATGCCAAATCCCAGTTTTCAGCCAGATAGCTCACTTGTGGGAAAAGGTGTTCTTAACTGCATTCACATAGATGGTTAGGCGACCCCAATGGATGTTTATTTTTAGTACTTTATTGGCATGTACTTTTTGTATCTTGTTACGTCCCTCTGAGGACCTGGTCCCTTCCAGATATAGGTGAGAAGGAGTATCCGCAGGAGTATGGACCTGGACCTGATGCTACCTATCAGCCTGAGGAGATCTTACCTTCTGATTATATGTGATTCATTACAGCTGTTTAGAGATTTTAGTTGCTATTCTTTTCTAGACATTTATTCTTATATTAGAGTTTATTCTCTTCTCTCTTTAGTAGTTTATTATAGTCAATTTGCAGTGGATTTGTCTCCACCCGACTATTGCACTTTGAGATTACTATTTGAGACTACTTCTTTGATATTCATTTATTGATTTCCATTCTTCTATTATTTGTGCTGTGGATGAGATATAGAATTGCGTGTGACTTGTTGTGACATATATTTACCACTATGGATTGGATATTCATGTACAGCGTACGTGTGTATATGGTTTCCATATATTGGAGTTCGTATATATACGGCTGGCGTGTTACGTATTCCTAGTCCTACGTATTTTGGGACTGGGGCGTGACACTTATCCCCCTTTGCTTTGACTTTGAGGTCCATCGTTCAGCCTGTAGAGCCTATACCAGACTACAACTCATTGTTATTGACTTCAGAAGAGAAGGAGATATTAGAGGCAAGAGAAGTTGTATGCCGCCTACTTCATCGTTCGGGTTTGCATACCATTCAAGAAGTCGCGGACATTGTCGGTGAGATTAACCTCTCCGATTCTGACTCTGACTAGTCATGTTCTTCTCAGTCCTCTTCTTTCTTCTCTTTTTTTTGTACTTGTAAGCCTCTATCCAAGATAAATAGAAACTTTTGGCTTTATAAAAGATGGTTATTTGTTGTGGACCCAATATTTGTTGCGTATCTAATATTAGACACAAACAATAGGTTAGGATAAAATAAATACCAGAGGTGATGTGGACATAATAAGTTTTCAAATAAGATCTCGTCAAATATATATGTTCAGAGGTAATATAGACATGATAGAATATAATTCTATGAGGAGTATAGACAACAAGTTTGAAGACGTAATACTATCAGAGGTAATATGGACTTGATAGACTACTTGTTTACTCTACTAGGGATAAAAGAGAAAATGGTAGTTCAGCAAGAGGACCATTGTTTTCTCTGTTGGAGATGGTGGATAGAATATGATTCAGAGATAATATGGACATGAATCACATCATCCATGCAATATTACTTCCAATCCTACTGGGGATTAGAAATAAGATGTCTTTAAAGCAACTGGGCTTCAAAAATGGGACACTTTGCTGGAGATGATAGTTTAGATGATCTTAATAAGAACGTTTCATTAGATATGAGGATTGTTTTATTGGGAAACTTTAAGGACTTATTACCTATTTCTTATCCAAAATGAATAAAGGTAATAGTTCGAGGGGTATCTTAATTGGCTCCGCTGGAGATGGGCAAGTATACGCTTTATCTAGACGTAATACTTCTTAAGAAATTTATCGTTGATGGACATCATCATCAAATCACCATTAGACTTAGCAAGCTTGTAGGCACCATTGGAGAATACTGTTTCCACCACATAAGGACCTTCCCATTTAGCTTGGAACTTGCCTTTGTTCTTGTGGGTTGTTACCATGGGTCTCCTCACTGTAAGGACCAGTTCGCCGATTTAAAAAATTCTTTCTTTTACTTTTTGGTTAAAAGATTTAGAATTATGCGCTTGATATAATTCAATAAGTTGTTGAGCATGTAAACGCTTTTCATCCAATGCTTCTAACTCTTGAACTGTCAAACGATCGTTGTTCTCTACTGTTAGCTCATTAGAAATGGCTATCCTGAGAGGGGATTTGGATCTCGAGTGGAAGAATTGCTTTGCATCCATAGACCAAAGAAAATGGTGTACAACCAGTTGGAATTCGGACTATTGTGCGATAAGCCCACAAGCATTCTCCAAGCTTCTCATTCCAATCACGCTTATTGGATGAGAAACACTTCTTGAGTAGCTTGATTATGGTTTTATTGAAGGTCTCCGCTAAGCTGTTGGTTGCCTAATTATAGGCCGTAGAAGCCATGTTCTGGATTCAATTCTTGTCACAAAATCGATAGAACACTTACTAGCAAACTATGGTCAATTGTCATGTATTAACCTTTGGGGAACACCAAAAAGATATATCATATGGTGTTTGACAAAACTAATCACATTGGACATTTTTACCTCGATGAGTAGAACTGCTTCTGCCCATTTGGAGAAATAGTCAGTTATTGCAAGTATGTACCAATGTCCTCTATAAGAGGGTGGGCTCATAGGATTAATAATGTCAATTCCCCATGCTTCAAAAAGCCAAGATGCAACCGTAGGATATAAGAATTTCGATATCTGGTGTATAAAGTCAGCATGGATTTAACATGCTCTGCATTTACGGGCATAATCTACTGTATCTGCTACCATGATGAGCTAGTAATAACATATTCTCCTAAGACAATCTTGTAATTTAGGACCTGGTTGATGTGCTCCACAAATATCGTCATGAGCCTCATGAAGTGATCGTCTTACTTCATCGTTTAGAGAGACAACGTAATAACAGGCCGTCGTATGAACGACGATATAGTGTCTTGGACGAGGCGTCGTAATAGAATTTGAGTGAACGTCTCTTGATAGAAGTACCTCCTTTCGACTCTTCTGGAAGGATCCCATAAGCAGCATAGTCTATAAAAGAATTTCTCCAATATTCAACAATGGAGGTTGACTTTATGATGTAGCTCTGTTCAATGTATAAGTTGTTCTTGGTACAAAACAACTCTCTACTCGTTATTGTGATCGAGTGTTGTCACTTCAAAGGAATGACCAATGGCGCAGCTAAACAAACTAGTACATCTTCTTTCATATTTTGTAGCCGAGGCACGTGCTCGATGAAGAAAACTTTGAAGGTAAGAGCTAATTCAATTGCTGCTTGATGATAAGGGATGATGTCTTTATGCCAAACCTCATACTCTCCCATAATCTGGTTGACTATTAACTTGGAATCTCCGTAGGATTTAAGGTACTCTATATCCAATTGTTTGGCTAATTGGAGGCCAATGTGTAAAGCATTGTATTCTACCATATTGTTGGAACATGGTTCAATGAGTGAATATACGCGATGAATAAGTAATTTGTCAGGAGATACTAGGATTATGCCTACTCCTGCTATGATGTTTCCTTTTGGTCCTATTATTGATGCGCCGTCGAAAAATAGTTGCCAGGTGTCATCTCCCATCGCCATATCAAATTCTAAGACTTCATCAAGAATCTCTTCATACAACTTGGATGTCTCTGGTACGGATGATCTACCAGGAAATCTGCTATTGCTTGACCCTTCATTGCTTTTTGTGGGACATATACCATGTCATAAGGCGATAACAGCATTGTCTATGTAGTCGACCGAGAATTAAGCGTGCTTGGTTTGGTCATCAATACCCAGAGAGTATTTACTCTGGATATGACATGGATAGTTTGCCCTGTCACATAATTTCGTGTCTTTTGAATAGCGAACATGAAAGCTAGGTATTTTTTTTCCACAGGATTGTATCTATGCTCAGCGTCGACCATCATACGACTGAGATAGTAGATTACTTGTTCATGGCCTTCATTACTCCTCTGTGCGAGAAAAGCTCCCAGAGAATGATCCATTGCTCGAACATACATCAAAAATAGTTTTCCTATGATTGGAGGCACTGCAACTGGCATATTTGTATGGTATCATTTGATGTCGTCGAATGTTTGCTGACATGCTTCGTTCCAGAGAAATGATACACCTTTCTTTATTAGTTGGGTGAGTGGTCGGCATCGACTAGAGAGATTTGAGATGAACCTCCTAATGTATGCCAAACGACCTTGCAGTCCCCGAAGTTCTTTGAGATTACGTGGAGGGCGCATCTAGAGAATAGTTTTGACCTTATAGGGATCAATATGGATGCCTTTGGAAGTTATAACAAATTCGAGTAACTTGCCATTGGATACTCCTAAGAAGGATTTGGTCGGGTTTATTTTGAGCTGGTGTTGGTGCATTAATTCAAACACCATTTTTAGATCTTGAATATGGCCATCTTTAAGACAGCTCTTAATAATGATACCATCCACGTAATATTCTACTGTTTTTGGTAGATGTTCATGAAAAATGGTACTCACGGCTCGTTGATACGTTGCTCCTACATTCTTCAAACCAAAGGGCATGACTGTATAGCAGTATACTCCGAGTGGCATTCAGAAAGAAGTATGTTTTTCATCTTGGGACACATCTTTATTTTATTATATCCCAAGAATCCATCCATGAAAGACATATGTTCAAAATCGCATATCATAGCATCAGTAATGGGAAGAGGGAACTTATCTTTTGGGCATGCTGAGTTTAGATCCCGAGTCTATGCAGACGCGGACCTTCCCATTTTTATTCATAACTGGGACGACATTTGTAACCCAATCAAGATGTTGTTCTTCCCGAACAAATCCACATGCTATCAGCTTTTAACTTTAACTTCAATTGCGTCCATCATATCTGGACGGAACCACCGTTGTTGCTGTTTTACCGACATAGCATTAGGAAAGATGTTGAGCTTTTGTGTAGCTATCTGAGGATCCAGGCCAGGCATATCTTCATAACTCTAGGCGAAGACATCAATGTACTCTTTTATTAACTGAATGAAGGCTTGTTTATCTTCTTCAGAGAGGTTCTTGCTAATAAAGATTGGTTTGGGGAAGACTCATCTTTTACGTTAATTTGAATGACCTCATCTTCTGTAGGTGGTTCGTGTTGCTCGAACCGAAGCTCCCATTGCTTGAATCGTATTCATCATCTGGGTCAAAAAACACCATGTTGACGGAAAGAGCATGCTTGAATACTTACCCAATGCTTGTATCAGAGTCCCAGAACGATGAGTCAAAAGAATGAGAATGCGTCTCTTCTTCTGATCCTGAGCTTTCAAGGGTTGTTGGTAGTGTGACTTATCCTAAACCATGGTTGGTTTGTTGATATTATGTCTTAGGTTTTCTCTTTGGAGAGCACTGACGTCTAGGAGTATGTCTACCTTTTTTGTAATTGAGTCCTCCGTCAGTCTTCAAATTTTAACCCATCCTTTGGATAATGTTTTTGGTTTGCCGGCTATAGCGGTTGATTTGTATCTTTCCATTGTCATCGTCAAAGTTATTGGTCTGTGTGACCCTTTTATTCCTAACTTTGCCAAAAAGTATTTGGTATTGATTATTTTGTCTTGCTGGGATCATGAAGTAGGCATCATCGTGGGGCCTATATGACGTACCATCTTGAAAATGTTAGGCCACTGGTATGGATAGAGGTTCATAGGCATATCGGGCCTCTAAAAATTCTTGTACAAAAGCATCAACATTAATATAGTGCAAAGGGGAGTCTTCTTTATTCATAAAATACAAGATTTATTCCTCCTCCACACATTCAGCATGATTTCTATTTTAACCAAAAGTTTGGTAAGATCAACGACTAGGGGTTGATTTGCTGGTGTCGACTGTTTACTACGTCGTAGGTCAATGACTAAAGGAGGTGACCTCTTTGGAAGATTTATTACCAATGGTTCCTCAGCTTTCTCTTCACGCATTTGCTTGGGAGGTTAATAGCAATAGGCTCTGAATTAATCGGACCAGTAGTGTGTCCTTTAACTCGGATCATGAGAGGTTCTTCACTAGGGGTGCTCTCAGGCTCGCCTTCAGTTTCATTTGCCTCTTCTTTCATGTACTCCAGTGTATAGAGTATGGAGTCTGAGTAATATACTTCAACACCTTTGAACGGATTTATGTTGGCAAACTCTGTTTTGACTTCCCCTTGACTGTCCATATACTTAAAGCACTGATGTAGGATGGAAGGTACAGTCTTATGCTCATGTATCCATGGTCATCCCAACAAGATATTATATGATACTTCTGAGTCGATCACATAACATGTGACATTATTTCGAAGGTCGCCTATGTAAATTTTTAGGCAGATCTTCCACAGCGGTCGACTTCTTCTAGCAATGAAGCCCAAGATAATAGTGTTTGTAGCTGACAGGTTAAGCGTTGGTATCTTCAGAGCCCGTAACAAGCTCTTAGGAATGATGCTAAGTGATGATCCTGGATCAATGTGGATTTGGCTCACTTTAATGGAGCCAACATAGCCGGTATAATACAAAGGTCTATCATATCGATTATCTTTGAGCAACATATCATACATCTGCATGTATTAGTAATTCACTCAAATCTTCACGAGTTTCCTTTGATAGACGAAGTAACTCAAATATGGAAAGCTGGGCCGAAGTATTGGCCAACTCCGCCAATATATCAAAATTATACGAGTTTTCAAGTCCTTGAGGTTGGCTCTGTCATGCCCCGATTCCGTAGAATCGATAGTCGTCCCCTGGGCGTGATGCAATGCGTGCCTAGGTTGCGCAACGCACAAGGCCAAGGTATTTCATATAAAGAGTACATATTCAGAGTAGGCAGATAATTGAAACACAATGCTGAAATATGGAAAATTTCTCTTTATTAATAATGAACATCTTTTACAAACTCTTGAACAAGTCGGATAATTGTCGCATGAGCTTACAAAAGTGGACGCAAAATGAGATAACTGTCCTGTACATTACATCCTTTTACTAAAACTTAAAAGCAATAGACACCTTCGGATGAAGCTATCGCCTTTCCATAGAGTTGCATAGGTTATGTGCACGAGCTCCTAGAACTTCAAAACATACTTCAAGGGCACGAACTGGACGTTCTGGTAGGTGGACTGGAATGGGAAGTTGCTCTAGATTCTTGCAGGATCTCCTTGGTGCGGGGAACCTGTTACAACTAGATTCAGTACATCGAAATACACTGGTGAAGGCGAGCTGTCACTCTCACTTTTCAGATTAAGGGTATCTTCGTCTTTTCATAATTTACGAGTGAATGACTGCATGAAAATTGATTATTCTTAATTGCTGTGATTTATTTTGTTGTACCTCACCGTCGTTTTGAATTTTAGAACACCACTCGCATTCACTTTTATTAAATTGATTCGTAAGTCGAACTTGTGCAACTTTTCATTTTTAGACACTTTGGTGCAAGAGTAAATTGAGGTATCCATCCAGTTGGATGATACGTAAATAAACCCAAATTCTCCCTTAGGTGTAAATTTCATAAATTCTTGGAAGCGTGCAATACAATATCAATTTCCCTGAACCATGGCCTCAGACCATTGAACCAATGCATTCTAGCAATTTCTTTTATTATTTGAAACCCCAACCATTGTAATACCCATGAGAAAGCCCAATCCCAAGAAGGCCTTGACCAGACCTAATTCTAGGTCAACCCAAAGTCTACTATGATTACATATACATACATAGCATTGCTCCCCTTTTTCTTTCTCAACCGAACCCTAAAGCACAACCAACCCCCGTCGAGCATCTCCCTCTCGTGGACCTTCAACCCGCCAGAGCTCAAACGCCGGAGGAAACTCGCCTACACGACGCTGTCGACCGGAGACCCCGCCAGTACCCTGACCATCCCGTCGAAACCCGACGAGCATCCGCGGGATGCCTCACCGTCGAACGCCATCACCGCTTCAACCCTGCCTCTCATCGACGACCAGGATTTCAGCAGCGCCGCGGATTCGCTGACCACCCCCGTCCTCCTGTCCTTCCTCCACCTCCATATTGACGGAGTCGGAGACCCGCTCTACAACTCGACTGCGTTCGCCTGGAGTCAGAGACCCGCTCGACGACCCGCTGCTGTCGACGTCGAGTGCCCCTGCTACTGTCGACGTCGAGTACCCCCGCTGCTGTTTACACCGCTGCTGTCGATACTGCTGCAATCGACCCTGCGCTGGACTGAACGCCTTCACGTCGAGTCCCGACCGTGCACCGCCTGTCCTCGTTCCTCCTCGACACCACCCGGGAACCTCGACCGGCCACCTCCCTGTTCGTTGACATCATCGCCCTCGTCGTCGTGCCGCGTGCAGGTTCGTTCCTGTCCTCGTTCCCATTATTTCATGTGACTGTATACACGTAACTTTATGGATGTATGTATGCCCGTATTTGCATACGCGTTGGTATATCGGTATATATATAATATGTTTCTCAACTAGTATATATATACATACGTATAAGTAGCGTATATGTACCCCCTAGTATATATTTTTAATAATTATATACATGGTATAAGTTTTGTTAAGTATATATATATATATTATAATTGTAACTAATGAACATTAATGAACATGTCTATGAACCGTATAATGCTCAATTAGTATAATACATACATACATGTATATCTATTATATGCTTAATTAGTATTAAGAGATACATGAGTCATAGTATGTGCTATGCTTTATATGTACTAGATATCTTGATTGTGACCACGGATACCCCATAGGTACATCGACCTGTGACCCTGTAGCATGATAACAGACTGCCAAATGTACACTGACGTACTGGCGAGACCATACTATTGACCGTCTGTTATGCACAACAACGACAGACGTGACCACCCCTAGCGTAGCCTCTTGAGATCATTATGTTGATTGTGTGCTAGAGTAATGTCTGATGAAGTATTGTGTTATATGATATGTCTATAGGACCGTGGGATCATTCAGACGATACCTTGGAAACCAGACAGTGGTATTGCCAGCTAAGGATCCCAGGCGAGTACATTCTCTGACAGTTTCCATTATGTTGATTATCTCTATAACTCTTGTTGTATAACGTACATGACTCTGACACTATTGTTTACACGAGTTGGCATCATTGAGACCTGTCACGAGGAGTCGTGATTGGAATCCATCGTGCTAGCTGGGGAAAATGGAGAAATATTAGTAGCTTATGTGATCATATCCAACTTTACATGCATCATAGCTCACCCACACCTCACGTCGGTATAGCCTTACCCTTACATGCCTCATCGCTGTTACATATGGTTAGCCTGACCTGTTAGGGATGATCGCTAATTAATGTAATGAGTCATATAGTCCCAAGCCGATCATATGATATGCTGATGTTTCACACACTTAGATGATTCTTGACATGTTTCTTGGTATATTGATCTTGAATTTCCATATATTCTAGTTATTGTTCTTGTACACACTTGTATACCAGTTCATTGTCCTTGCGTGTACTTGTATTTCTATTTCATTGCTAGATGTATATTGATGATGATGTTCCAGTACTTCTTATTCCAGTATTTCACTATTCCAGTATTCTTATTGCTAGTATTTCCTATCTGTCTTGTATTTCCTTACACTGTGTTAGAGTTTTTGTCAATATATGTGGAACTGCTGTTAGAGGTGTATTTCGTTCCAATCCTGACTGGATATATTTTTCAGAGGATCTTGAGAAGTTCTGTACCACGCACTACGGACCAGGTATAGACGCATATTACGCACCAGAGATCCTAGAGGAGACTATGCCTTTAGATGAGACATTACCTGCAGCTATCTAGATAGTATTTGTTTATGCTTTGAGACTTATTGAGGTTTTATTCCAGTTTATGTTTAGACTTATGTCAAGTTTAATTGGAGACTTGTGGAGACTTGTGTTGGACAGCTAGACTGAGATTATCCTTATGTTTAGACTTATGTCAAGTTTCCTCTTATCTTTTCTCGTGCCTTATACTTTATAGTTGTTATGATTGAGTTATACTATGAGATATTATGGAGATATATATCATTGACAAGTGTTTAGTTATATAGTATACTGTGACCTAGACAACGTTCTACCGCCGATGCTGCGGCGTAGGCTGGACGTACCCACGTTCTTGTGCCCCTATACCTGGTGTGGGTCACGACACGAGCTAACCCAACTATACCAATCAACACATTGTTTATATGAAGCATACAATTTATTATATGGTATTTCTATCTTGCCTTAGTTTAATTTTACAAGCAAGCATTAGATATAGAATTTACTGAATTAAGCATGCCACCGTTCGGTGACTTTTACCTGTCTGTCTGAACCACCTTCATAATACTTACCATGACCTTCCCTGCCACGAAGACATACTTAGCTTACACAGTTTAAATATACATGGGTGGTTCACTAGTATTATGCCATAGTGGACGAATTAGTCTTGGGCAAGAATGGGATGCAACGAAAGAACACGAGGCGTTACATGCCCTCCCGCCCGAACACGAGACTATCACTAAGTTTCGTCTAGATCGGAACAATTCCAGTGCCCCAGCGACCGTCCGCAGGAACCATAAATCCTTGTGCACAAGTTGTCCGTGACCATGCGATATTTAAAACTAATTATTAAAAGGATCAGTTCAAGGCAATACTAGCACGGGACAAGCAACATGGCATGATCTATTTTTGTATAGTCTTCCTGATTAGTTTATTCCACGGCAAGGTATGTTCTATACATAGCAAAATTATAGAAGAAGTATATATTCTAACTAGAATTGAAACATGATAAAAGAATATTCCAAGCGAACTAGCATGCAACAAGGTAACACTTCACAAGTTGGTTGACAAGCACAAGTAATCCAAGTCTATTTCTTTTTATCTTGATATCTTTTAGTTATTATGGTATCGTTTGATCGGGACATCAAGATGGCAAAATATTAGACGTGAAGACTTAGAAGAAGGATCAACTAAATCGAATTATAGCCACTCACAAGTTGGTGGGGAGAGAAAAGGAAAAATGGGTGCTTCAAGACTCGGCTTGTTCTACGCCTACTGCACGATCACATGCATTGCCACAAACAGATGATCAATACCACTTCTCCTATTTCTAAGCTCGAAACGAAAATGTAGTTCAACGAACAAAAGCAATAAAATCTATCAAAATCGTTGAAGAAAATACAAATCTGAAAACCAATTCAAAAGTACGAAAGCAACAAGGTGACAACGAAAACTAGGTAAGAAAACTTGCAGCGGAGAGGTCTCTCTTGACTCTACAGCTAAGTCCATCCTTGGGGCACGGTCCACTGAATATGGGAATCAATTTTGAAGAAGTAAATCCTTAACGAGAAAAATATCTTGATACAATCTATCTCGATCGAACGATACCGAAAGTATTTCTTAGCCATGCTCCCCAAAAAGGGGGAACGAGGCGCCACATCCTAACTAACTAATAGGAAGTTTTGTCCACGAAACTTAGGAATAGAACCTACCACTAAGAAACAGTAAAGGAAACTTTTTCTTCATCTCAGATTCAAGCTCTCAGGTTGATTCTTTGACCGAATGATTTCTCCAAAGCACGCGCACAAGAGGAACCGAACGACTTCAAAGCAGTTTATCCTTTTGATCCAAGATCTGCACAGGGTGTTCAACATACGTCAAGTTTGCCTTCAAGTCCAGTTGATCAAGATCCACCACATAACTCAAGTCGTACACGTACTTCCTAAGCTGTAAAACATGGAAGATACCGTGCACTTCAGATAGTGACGGTAGCAGGGCAATCTTATATGCGACTGGGGTGACTTGTTTAAGTGTTTCAAATGGGCTGACGAATCTCTGGGTTAGCTTCCCTTTTGTTCCAAATCTGGTAACTTCTCACATGGGCGAGACTTTAAGAAATACACGATCGCCTTCGAAGAACTCAAATGGTCGATGGTGCGTATCTGAGTGACTCTTTTGATGGATTTGTGTTACGTTTAGGCGTTCGAGAATCAAACAGATCTTTTGGACGGTTTGTTCTACGAGCTCCGGGCCAAGAATTTGTCGTTCACCAACTTTATCCCAATATATAGGGGATCTATACTTCCGCCCATACAACGTCTCATATGGCGCCATTTGAATGCTGGATTGGTAGCTATTATTGTATGCAAATTCGGCTAACAGTAGTTGCATGTCCCAACTTGACTTCAAGTCCAAGGCGCAAAGCCGTAGCATGTCTTTGAGGATTTGGTTTACCCGCTCTGTTTGGCTGTCTGTTTGAGGATGGTAGGTAAAGATGAACTTTAACTTCGTCCCTATTGCTTACTGAAGGCTCTCCCAGAAGCATGATAAGAACCGTCCATATCGATTGGAGATAATAGATACGGGCACACTGTGGAGTCGAATGATCTCGTTGAGGTAGATCTGTGCCAGACGGTCGGCACTACAAGTAACTTTGATAAGAAAAAAGTGAGCTGACTTAGTGAGTCGATCGACGATGACCCAAACGACATTATTTTTCCGTTTCATCTTTGGCAAACCAACAATAAAATCTATCGTTATGTGTTTCCATTTCCACTCTGGTATAGTAAGGTTCTGCATCTCTCCGCCCGACTTCTGGTACTCGGCCTTTACTTGTTGACAAGCCATGCATTACGACACGAACAGTGCTATATCCCTTTGTATGTCGTGCCACCAAAATATCGTGCGAAGGTCTTAATACATCTTCGTGCTTCTTGAATGTGAAGTGTAACTCGCATAGTGGGCTTCTGTGAGTATCTCTTTTCTGAGGTTTGAATCATTAGGAAAACACAATCTTTCCTTCACCCGCATAATTCTATCTGTGCTCACCGCAAAGTCGGTCACCTTTCCTGCTGAGATAAGATTACGCATTTTCTCTAGGAACATGTCTTCCTTCTTAGCGGACTTAACTTTCTCCAATAAGTCTGGTTTGAGGCACAACTGAGCCACATGTACCCTATTTTTGTATCTGATTCGGAGTATAATGCTCAAACTTTTGAGATCCCTTTGCAGCATGTCATCGATAGCTAAGCTCCCAACAAACACTTGACTCAGTGCATCAGCTACAATGTTGCCCTTGTCCGGTGTATATCTGATCATCAAGTCAAATTCGCTAAGGAGTTCAAGCCAATATCGTTGCTGTAAATTCAAATTCTTTTGAGTATAGAGTTACTTGAGGCTTTTGTGATCCATGAAGATTTTATACGGTACACCATAGAGGTAATGCCATCATAACTTCATCACGAATACCACCGATGCAAGATCTAGATCGTGCGTTGGATAGTTCCTTTCGTGAGGCTTTAACTGCCTCGACGCAAAGGCTATCACCTTGTCCCTCTATATAAGGACACATCCCAAACCCTTTCCTGAAGCGTCGCTATAGATCTTAAAATCATTGGGCCCATCCGAAAGAGTAAGAATCGGTGCTGAGATGAGTCATTGATTTAATTCCACAAATAAAGCTTCACAGTCGTACGATCACGTGAACGTTACTCCTTTCGAGTAAGATGAGTCAGGGGTGAAGTGATCCTTGAAAAATCTTTTATGAATCTTCTGTAGTAACCTGCTAGAACAAGAAAGCTTCGAATGTCGCTGACCAACTCAGGTCTCTTCCACTTCATGATGGCTTCAACTTTCTTTGGGTCGACTGAGATGCCCTCCACAAAAATAATATGCCCGAGGAAAGATATGTTGTCCAACCAGAACTCTTACTTGCTTAGCTTCGCAAACAACTTATTGTCTCAAAGAGTTTGAAGCACCATCCGTAGGTGTCCTGTGTGTTCATCCTTATTCTTCGAGTATACTAAGATGTCGTCTATGAATACCACCATAAACATATCAAAGAATAGTCGAAATAACCGGTTCATCAAATCCATGAATGCGGCAGATGCATTCATCAGTCCGATAGTGGCCATAGAGGGTGCGAAATGCTGACTTCGGCCTGTCCTCTGGCTTGATCTTTAATTGATTGTAGCTAGAGCGAAGATCTATCTCCGAAAAAATTGACGCCCCTTACAACTGATCAAAGAGGTCGTCGATCCGGGGCAGGGGATACTTGTTTCGGATAGTGACCTTATTTAGCTCCCGATAGTCTATGCAGAGTCTTAACGTCCCATCTTTCTTCTTTACAAAAAGTACAGGCACGCCCCAAGGGGACACACTCGAACGAATATATCCGAGGTCTCAAGCAGTTCTTGTAGTTGGCACTTTAACTCCTTTAGTTTAGCAGGGGCCATTCGATACAGGGCTTTGGAAATCGGTTGGGTATTTGGAAAGCTATTGATGGTAAACTCGATTTCTCGGTCGGGTGGCATGCCAAGTAGTTCGCTCAAAAATACATCAGAGAATTATGCCACAATGGAAGAAGACTCAATATTTGCACAATCCAGCTGCGTGTCCTGAACCAACGCTAAGTATCTCTCGCACCCAGAGTATAGCATCCACCGAGCTGACATCGCAGAAATTACCATGCAGGTCCTTGATGTTTCTGTTGCTAGACCACTTGTGTAGCAGAATTTGACCTCTCTAGGTAAACAAAAGATGAGCCATTTCTCTGCACATTCGATAGTTGTCGAGCAAGCGCCGAGCCAATCCATCCCAAGATGATATCGTATTCCCGAACATCTAGGACTAACACATTGGGCGAGAGTTTCTTTCCCCCAAAACAGACGTAACCGCCCTGACATACTGAACGAAAAGGTATCTTCGTGCCCGATGGGGTTCTAACACTAAGGTCTAGATATAATGGTGTCATTTCAATCTTGTTTTCTACGGCAAAATTCATAGATATAAAGCTATGCGTAGCACGAGAATCAAATAACATGCAAGTAGGTATGTTATTGAAAAGCAATATACCTGACATAATGGTGTCCGATGCTAGGCCTCTTCCCGTGTCAAAGTGTACACCCGACCTTGAGCTTGATGACGTTCTTGCTGCGGCACGGCTTAGTTGGCTTGAGGTATTGAGGCAGAATTTGGATGTTGAGGGCGACGATCAGAGAGGCGCGGACAGTAACGAATGGCATGGTTTGGATTGCCACAAGCGAGGCATAATCTATGCTTGAAGCGGCATTTGTCGATGGTGTGCCCTGGCTTCTTACAGAAGGAACATGTTTGCCCCAATCCTTCTCTTTGCTGACCGCCGTTATTTGGATGCTTTTGAGAGGTGTTTCCTCCCATGTTGATATGGATCTTGTAATTGAAAGTATGTACGGCGCTGACAGCAACTGAAGGATACTGCGGTTCTAGGGAAAGGGCATGGTTAAGAACTTCTCGCATAGTCAGGTATTGGGGAACGACCATGTGCGCATGGATGGCAGGTCGCAGGCTTCCTTCGAATCATCTTGCACGACTTGCTGCATCAGGTAGGTATGAGCTTGCAAATTTGGCAAGCTGATTGAATTCAGTGGAGTACTGCTTCACTGTCATATTGCCTTGCCTAAGCTGCACGAACTCATTCTCCTTTTGTCGACGTACGGGAGGGGTATGAACTACTCTTCGAACGCACTACAGAAGGTAGCTCACTCGATCGTCTTCTCGTTATCTCCTACTAAGAGAGATCTTCGATACATGTTCTACCAACATGGACATTCAAACAGAGTTGCAATTGGGCACATGAAACACGCTTCTCCTCAGGTACCTCTAGCAATTTGAAGTGATTCTCAAGATCTGCCAGCCAATCTAGAGTCATGACCGGATCCTTAGTCCCTTTGAAAGGTGTAAACCCCCATATTTTTCTAGAAATTTTAAATGGATTTTTATAATTTTTTTAGAATTTTCTGGATTTTTTTTGTAATTAAAATCAAGGTATTTTGAAATTAAATAATTTTTAAATGATGTTAAATAATATTAAAATATTATTTTCTGGTGTAAAATGAAAAATTTGACATAGGATAATTTTTTGAGAATTTATTGGACCCCGGAAGCATTTTTAAAGACCTAAAAATCAAGTTTATAATAAACCAAAATAAACCCTAAATTAAATCCGGTTTATTTTAAATAAACCAAACCAACCCGGACCGGACCGGTTTAATTAAAGCCAACCCAAAATCCTTATTGGGTCGGATCCGGGGCCAAAACCCAGACCCGACGCACTAACCCGACCCGCACCCTAGCCTTAGTGGATCGGGCCGGATCCACAGCCCTACCCGACTCGGATCCAATAACCCGAAACCCCTAAACTTAATCCCCGACTGTGGCGATTCCCGCCCACCGCCCTCCGCCGTTTTGCCTCCCTGGCGCCGCTCCGGCTACTGCAACGGCCGCAGCTCCGCTGCCCCGACCCCTCGCTCCGCCTCCCGCACCGGCCGCCCATCCACCTCCCTCTCCGCCTCTGTAAAACCCCTCCTCCTCCGCCCCGTCTCCCCGTCGTCTCCACCCTCTCCCGTCTCAGCTCTGCCCCGCTCGACCCATCTTCCCTGACGAGCCACCTCCGGGTGAACCCTCTCCCCGCAGCCTCCAGCCTCCGCGAGCAGCGCCCCAAGCCGACCTCGCCACCGCCCTCACTCCAGCGCCGTGCCCAGCCCGACCCCGCAGCAACTCCGGCCGACTCAGCCCCCAGCGCCGCCTCGAGCCCTGCCGCCTCTGTCAGCCGCCTCCGCAAGCCCTAGGCCGTAGCCCCCAGTTGTGCCCCAGCTCCGGTGAGTCTCCGGCCGTCGGAACCGTAGCCCTAATTCAGACACTATGTCGTGTCGTGTCAAGACGACTCACGGACACGGGAAAATTCAGTTTCCATGGAGCCCTGTTCAGGTAACCCGTTCTCTCTTATTGTTGCCCCATTTTTTGTTCCGTCAGTTGTGACGCGTAGACTGTGTAACCCTCTCGATGCCCGTATAACCCGCTCGGTGCGTCGCGTCCTGTGGTGACCGTAAACCGTGATCCAAAAATAGGAAAACTAACACCCCATTTCCCCCGGAACTGAGTACACCCCGCCAAACGGGACAACTTGGTCATGTACGGTCTTCACCGAAAGGTGCGCGCCGTCGATACGGATGTACGAGATTTCGCAGAAGTTGATTTGGATGTGCGTGCACAACTGAATCAACGCGTATCTGCCAACAACGCCCCGTATCCGCCTGTTCTGGATCTCGTTGTAACTTGGTGTACACACGTCGGATCGAAATGAAACTTGCGTCATCGGACTCATAGCAATACGCTGGTCCTGTGACCCAATCTTGGTTCGATTCTGAGAATGTTGACAAAATCGCGTATCGTGGGCCCCGCGGCTCCACTTGACGGGCGATTTTGTGATCGGCTCATCGAAATTCAATTCTGGAAGTTCTATTGGGTCGTATCATCATTCTGGACTTGTTGACACTAAGTTTGACGAATTTGGAGACCATTAGTTCTGACATGTTTTTCGGTACGAAGCGGCCCACATGTGGACACCGCTTTGACCAGAAACTGTCATTTTTGCCCCTGTGTCCAAATTGGACTCAAGGACAGGCGTTTCTAGCTATTTGATATTTTCTGAATTTGATGGTGATGTTTATTTCAGCAACCGGAGAACTTCCTGCAAATCCCGCTGAGGCCAGAGATACAGTTGGTAACCAAAACCCAGGCAAGTGTACCTTGCCAAACATTGTAGTTCTTGTTACATTTTTCTTTAATTTATTTATCTGTTGTACATGCTTAAACCTAGGACCGTGTGACTTACTTAGCGTCCGATTAATATTCGGGTGCCAACACCATACGCGGAGTTGTGTAACGATACCTAGAGATGGATATCGTGACCCTTTGCATTCTCGTGCTTGCATTATCAAGTACTTTATAACCCAGGACACCTGACACTATTCATGAGACAGAATCTTCCTGAAATATTTAAGGTGATTCTGTGTAGGTTGCAGGATTTATGACATAGACATTATTTTCTTAGATCTTATTATGACTTGCTGCATTAGTTTTAGTCTTGCGTGACATGGACATGAGACATCGTGAAACTGTGACGTAAGATTACATTGGATGGGGAGAGATTTACCATACAAAAGGCTGATTATATATATAATACTTTAATGGAAGTGCTTTAGACTCTGACACATAGCTTTGGTATCGTACTGGCCCTTCGAGAAAATACTGCTATGGGTTTCTCCGACACCGATCCTGTAGTAGTCTCAGCCCGAGTATGACTAAAACTCTCACTTGCATATTACTTAGCTGGTTTATATTTACCCTATTGTTTCATTTATTGCTGTACTGTATTTATTTTGGATTGTATTATCTGTACCTTGCTATGTCCCCTGAGGACCTGGATATGGATTATGTCCCCAGGGTTAGCAGAGGATATCTATCCTGAGGTCTACGGAACAGGAGCATTAGCAGGAGCAGAACCAGGAACCGAGGACGAGGTGATTGCAGAAGATTTCTTCTGAATATCTTCGTCTATGCTCAGTTTTTAATGGCAATTAAAACTATTTTATTTCTTGTTTTAAATGAATAATTATAACAGACTTAATATTGGATTGTTCCCCGATTTTATTTACTTGTGACTGGATGAAGTTTATTTCCTTTTGTTGATATTGCTGTATTTATTTTATGGATGAGAATAGTAGACCTTATTGATGTATTACAGCTTAAGTACGCCATGATGGATCCATTAAATTGGATTTGTCCATCGGTGTGTGCTGCTGGCTATTGCCACGTGTCTAGTCCCTCGATATTTTGGGACTGGGGTATGACATGCTTTTTGTGGTGGCCCATGCAGGTCAACGACTAAATTGTTCGGTTTTAACTTAGGGACCGAGCAAGCCTGCAGTAAGAATAGGATAAGGATCTCATCTACATGCTTGAAACGTTCTTGACATCTAAATCAGATTCGAATTTATTTTGCATCTTGCCTTGATTCCTGTGCGCCTCTTATAGTTTACTTTGATGCAGAGCAATGGATCCGAGAACCGGCGATAAGAATCCCTTAGGTATACCGCACGATGCTGTGGTCACCTACGATGAAGGAGTAACACTGGAGAATAGAGGACAATCTTCTCAAAGCGATCAAGCAGCCCAGCATAATTCAAGGTTCCGGCGTGATGACATTCCACCGCCTCCGCAGTTCGTTCCACCAATGCCCGTATTCCCACAAGGGCAGCCTATGGACGGGCAACAGATATTCCAAATGATCTACACAATGATGCAAGCCCAGCAACAAGTCCAACACGAGGCTCAGCGTTGCGAGGCTGATTACTTGAGGAACAACCTAGTAAATGCACTGGAGCAGGCCAACCTACCAGCTCGACGGCCAACGATGGGCTCTATCACCGATTTCTGCCAGTTGAAGCCCCGTACCTTCTCAGGCATGGAGGAGCCCACAGAAGTTCATGAGTGGCTCACTAATACTCAACATCAATTAGAAGCGGCTGAGCTTCCACGGGAATGTTAGATAACTGCCGTTATAATGCAATTTACGGGCAACGCACATCACTAGTAGCTATCTGAGGAGAGACGGCTCAGACCAGACCGAGTCACTTGGGAGGAGTTCTCCAGACTCTTTCAAGAGATGTACATTCCAGCTATCGTTCGATCAGAACTGCGGGACAAGTTCAATCGTCTCATTCAGGATACTATGACGGTGGAAGAGTACAACGCATAATTCATTCGTCTGAGTCGCTTCGCCCCCACCTTGATCCCGACAGAAGAAAAGAAGGCTGAGAAGTTCTTCGACGGAGTAAACTTCGAGCTACAAAGAATAATCGGATCTGTCGCACCTACTTCATACACGGACGTCCTTGCTGTAGCTCGACGTATAGAGCGTGTCACCAGGCGAGAGTCCAACCTGAAGAGGCCTTCCACATCAGCACCAGCCAGAGCACCGAATGGAGAATCTGCCAAGAAACCTCATCTGCATCAAGTACCATAGGGAGCTGTATCCAAATCCCTGACTCTTCCTACTTGTCACTACTGCGGCAAGATAGGCTATGTTGAGAAGGAGTGTAGACATAAATTCGGACTATGCTTAGGTTGCGGTTCCATACAACATGCAGTGATGGACTACCCTGAGCGTAGAGAAGGAGCACCAAGGGCAAACCAACAAGCTCTACCAGCACCAGGAGGATATCAACCAAGGCCACCCTTGGCACCTCAAGCAGCACCCTTCCAGCAGGCTCAGCAACAGCAGAGGGCACCCCCTCAAGGACGCGGACAAGCTTTCGCAATAACATTGGGAGACGCGCAGAATCATGGAGTAGCTAATGCGCGTAAGTTTTCGTAGTTATCTATTTCTAGATTTGCTTTAGCTCGTGCCTGTTGGTTCGTGACTTCGGTCTTAACCTAGTAATTTTAAACTTGCTAATAATTGATAACCTAGTATGATAAGTGATAACCTAGTTTTTCTAAAAACTGTAGTTTTCTAGATTTTCTTTCTTCTGGAAATTTCATAACTTCCATTGCTTAGGGAAATGATTTTTCCTATGTGTTTTAAACCCTCAACCTTGACTCTTCTTAATCGTGATGTGCTTCGAACAATATTTGCAGTCGTGTCATCTCTGTTGACCGATTATTCTTTGATTGCGAGGACGTAATCCTCTAAAGGGGGTAGATTGTAAACCCCCTGATTTTCTAGAATATTTAAATAGATTTTTACTATTTTTCTAGAATTTTCTAGAATTTTTCTGTAATTAAAATCAAGGTATTTTGAAATTAAATAATTTTTGAATGATGTTAAATAATATTAAAATATTATAAAAATAATATTTTCTGGTGTAAAATAAAAATTTTGACCTAGGGTAATTTTTCGGGAATTTATTGGACCCCGGAAGCATTTTTAAAGACCTAAAAACCAAGTTTATAATAAACCAAAATAAACCCTGAATTAAACCCGGTTTATTTTAAATAAACCAATCCAACACGAACTGGACCGGTATAACTAAACCCAACCCAAAATCCTTATTGGGTCGGATCCGGGCCCAAAACCCAGACCCGACCCACTAACCCGACCCGCACCCTAGCCTTAGTGGATCGGGCCGGATCCGCAGCCCGACCCGACCTGGATCCAATAACCCGAAACCCCTAAACCTAACCCCCGACTGTGGCGATTCCCGGCCGCCGCCCTCCGTCGTTTTGCCTCCCTGGCGCCGCTCCGGCTACCGCAACGGCCGCCGCTCCGGCTACCGCAATTGCCGCCGCTCCGCCTACTGCAACGGCCGCCGCTCCGCTGCCCCGACCCCTCGCTCCGCCTCCCGCACCGGCCGCCCGTCCACCTCCCTCTCTGCCTCTATAAAACCCCTCCTACTCCGCCCCGTGTAACGTCCCACTCCGCGCCGGCGTTATGTATCAAGGTGAGTGGGCAGAACTTCGTTCTCTGATTCTTGTACGCCTTAATAATAACCTGAGTTTTTGCTTGTAATGTTTTCTTAATAGAATGATAGAACCTGCCTTGCATGTTAAAGAACGAACTCACCTAGCTTATCTTTGAAATGATAAGTTTGCTAAACGAGAATCCTGAATCGCTTGCTTAGAGTGCATGAACATGTTCACTATCGTCTATGCTTCGAGAGAATCATACTGTGCCTGAACGTGTTCAAATGATAAGTCGGATTGCCCCACAACAACGATTGTATTCTGATGGTTCGTCTCGTCTGCATACTAGAGTTTATTTGATAGTGTTCCATGCATTCGCAAGCGGTCGGACAATGGCTTTTGGTGGAGAGCTGAACTGCATGCGTCATAGCCACCATGGGTCACAGCTGCCATTAGCATCAGAGAATGAGTCATTGGTATGCTGTTCCACCAGCTGCCGATCCTGAGATACTCGGGGACCGCCCTGCATATAGCTAAGTCATTGTGTTGGCCTGGATAGTGACTGCCCCTAAGAATGTGCATCGTGTGTCTAGCTATGCATCAGACCCTCGAGTCGCACGAGACACGCTGTGCACACCCTGAAACATGAACGGTTTGCTTGCTTGCATATTCAACATGAAACTCTGTTTCCAAACATATTTCTAAACAAGTAAATCGACTCTGCTAGAATTGCATAAAACGAACCTAGGTAAAAACTAGAAAGATCACTAGTAATGTAATGTTTTACAACATGATTACTTAGTGCCTGTTTGAGTAAATGCTTGTTTCTGTTCAGTTGATTTATCTCACCAGTACTTGTATAAAGTGCTGACCCACCAACAGTTTACTTGCTTGCAGGTACTGGATCGTCCGAAGGAGCGATAGGCGTGCCACAGTCCCGAAGACCCGGAATCCTGGGTTGGATTGTTGCCCCGAGAATGCTATCGTATAAGGGGGCATAATGTATGGAACGAACGTGTGCCTTTGCTAAAGGAACCCCAAGTTGCCTCGATTGTCCCGAACACTCAGTTGGCTAATGCATTGCATTGCAACAAGTCCCTTTCCGCTGCTTACTTGATTGATGCGATGATAGCCAACTATCAACTTAAATGATTGGCCTTGCACGGGCGCAACCCTAGGCCCGTGCGATATCACGTCCCCCGAAAGCTCGAACGGGCCATTCGCTTGGCTCCCTTCCTCCCTCGCACCCGCGGGACGGGCACGATGATTCACGTCCGGCACGCCGAAGCATGGTGATTCGTGTCCGGTTCATAAATCTCGGCCGCACGGGGCGGGGCAGGGCGGAGCGGCGGCCCGGGCGGGACCGGGGCGTGACAGAATGGTATCAGAGCGGAATCGATTCTCTGGCCCAAATCCGTTGCTATTAATCTGAGTCGATATGGTTTTGCAAAGAGCGTTCCATACAATAAGTCGATAAATATTCTTAAAGTGCAAAATATTTCCTGTACTTGAATTGCTTGATTGTTTCGATTGAGTACGGCGAGGGACGGCACTATCGCTACTCGGGATATCGAGAAGTTTATCCTTGAAGTTTCGAGGACGAAACTTTTTGTTGGTTGGTAAGTATGTAACGCCCCGCTCCGCGCCGGCGTTATGTATGAAGGTGAGTGGGCAGAACTTCGTTCTCTGATTCTTGCACGCCTTAATAATAACCTGAGTTTTTGCTTGCAATATTTTCTTAAGAGAATGATAGAACCTGCCTTGCATGTTAATGAACGAACCCACCTAGGTTGTCTTTGAAATGATAAGTCTGCTAAACGAGAATCCTGAATCGCCTGCTTAGAGTGCATGAACATGTTCACTATCGTCTATGCTTCGAGAGAACCATACTGTGCCTGAACGTGTTCAAGTGATAAGTCGGATTGCCCCGCAATAACGATTGTATTCTGATGGTTCGTCTCGTCTGCATACTAGAGTTTATTTGATAGTGTTCCATGCATTCGCAAGCGGTCGGGCAATGGCTTTTGGTGGAGAGCTGAACTGCATGCGTCATAGCCACCATGGGTCACAGCTGCCATTAGCATCAGAGAATGAGTCATTGGTATGCTGTTCCACCAGCTGCCGATCCTGAGATACTCGGGGACCGCCCTGCATATAGCTAAGTCATTGTGTTGGCCTGGATAGTGACTGCCCCTAAGAATGTGCATCGTGTGTCTAGCTATGCATCAGACCCTCGAGTCGCACGAGACACGCTGTGCACACCCTGAAACATGAACGGTTTGCTTGCTTGCATATTCAATATGAAACTCTGTTTCCAAACATATTTCCAAACAAGTAAATCGACTCTGCTAGAATTACATGAAACGAACCTAGGTAAAAACTAGAAAGATCACTAGTAATGTAATATTTTACAACATGATTACTTAGTGCCTGTTTGAGTGAATGCTTGTTTCTGTTCAGTTGATTTATCTCACCAGTACTTGTATAAAGTACTGACCCACCAACAGTTTACTTGCTTGCAGGTACTGGATCGTCCGAGGGAGCGATAGGCGTGCCATAGTCCCGAAGACCCGGAATCCTGGGTTCAATTGTTGTCCCGAGAATGCTATCGTATAAGGGGGCATAATGTATGGAACGAACGTGTGCCTTTGCTAAAGGAACCCCAAGTTGCCTCGATTGTCTCGAATACTTAGTTGGCTAATGCATTGCATTGCAACAAGTCCCTTTACGCTGCTTACTCGATTAATGCGATGATAGCCAACTTTCAACTTAAATGATTGGCCTTGCACGGGTGCAACCCCAGGCCCGTGCGGCATCACGTCCCCCGAAAGCTCGAACGAGCCATTCTCTTGGCTCCCTTCCTCCCTCGCACCCGCGGGACGGGCACGGTGATTCGTGTCCGGTTCGTTAATCCCGGCCGCACGGGGCGGGGCAGGGCGGAGAGGCGGTACGGGCGGGACCGCGGCGTGAGACCCCGTCTCCCCGTCGTCTCCACCCTCTCCCGTCTCAGCTCCGTCCCGCTCGACCCGTCTTTCCCGACGAGCCGCCTCCGGCTGAACCCTCTCCCCGCAGCCTCCAGCCTCCGCGAGCAGCGCCCCAAGCCGACCTCGCCACCGCCCTCACTCCAGCGCCGTGCCCAGCCCAACCCCGCAGCAACTCCTGCCGACTCAGCCCCCAGCGCTGCCTCGAGCCCGGCCGCCTCTGTCAGCCGCCTCCTCAAGCCCTCGGCCGTAGCCCCCAGCCGTGCCCCAGCTCCGGCGAGTTTCCGGCCGCCGGAACCCTAGCCCTAATTCAGACACTATGTCGTATCGTGTCAAGACGACTCACGGACACAGGAAAATTCAATTTCCACGGAGCCCTGTTCAGGTAACCCGTTCTCTCTCCTTGTTGCCCCATTTTTCGTTCCGTCAGTTGTGACGCGTAGACTGTGTAACCCTCTCGATGCCCGTGCAACCCGCTCGGTGCATCGCGTCCTGTGGTGACCGCAAACCGCGATCCAAAAACAGGAAAACTAACACCCCATTTTCCCCCGGAACTGAGTATGCCCCGCCAAACGGGACGACTTGGTCGTGTGCGATCTTCACCGAAAGATGCGCGCCGTCGATACGGACGTGCTTGATTTCGCAGAAGTTGATTTGGATGTGCGTGCACACCAGAATCAACGCGTATCCGCCGACAACGTCCCATATCCGCCTATTCTGGATCTCGCTGTAACTTGTTGTACATACGTCGGATCGAAACAAAACTTGCGTCATCGGACTCGTAGCAATACGCTGGTCCTGTGATCCAAGTTTGGTTCGATTCTGAGAACGTTGACAAAATTGCGTATGGTGGGCCCCGCGGCTCCACTTGACGGGCTATTTTGTGATCGGCTCATCGAAATTCAATTCTGGAAGTTCCGTTGGGTTCGTATCATCCTTCTGGACTTGTTGACACTAAGTTTGACAAATTTGGAGACCATTGGTTCTGACACATTTTTCGGTACGAAGCGGCCCACATGTAGATCCCGCTTTGACCAGAAACTGTCATTTTTGCCCCTGTGTCCAAATTGGACTCAAGGACAGACATTTCTAGCTATTTGATATTTTCTGAATTTGATGGTGATGTTTATTTCAGTAATAGGAGGACTGCCTGCAAATCCCGCTGAGGCCAGAGATACAGTTGGTAACCAAAACCCAGGCAAGTGTACCTTGCCAAACATTGCAGTTCTTGTTACATATTTCTTTGACTTATTTATCTGTTGTACATACTTAAGCCTAGGACCGTGTGACTTATTTAGCGTCCGATTAAAATTCGGGTGCCAACACCGTACGCGGAGTTGTGTAACGTCACCTAGAGATGGATATCGTGACCCTTTGCATTCTCGTGCTTGCATTATCAAGTACTTTATAACCTAGGACACCTGACACTATTCATGAGACAGAATCTTCCTGAAATATTCAAGGTGATTCTGTGTAGGTTGCAGGATTTATGACATAGACATTATTTTCTTAGATCTTATTATGACTTGCTGCATTAGTTTTGGTCTTGCGTGACATGGACATGAGACATCGTGAAACTGTGACATGAGATTACATTGGGTGGGGAGAGATTTACCATACAAAAGGCTGATTATATATATAATACTTTAATGGAAGTGCTTTAGACTCTGACACAGAGCTTTGGTACCGTACTGGCCCTTCGAGAAAATACTGCTATGGGTTTCTCCGACACCGATCCTGTAGTAGTCTCAGCCCGAGTATGACTAAAACTCTCACTTGCATATCACTTAGATGGTTTATATTTACCCTATTGTTTCATTTATTGCTGCACTGCATTTATTTTGGCTTGTATTATCTGTACCTTGCTATATCCCCTGAGGAGCGGGATATGGATTATGTCCCCAGGGTTAGCAGAGGATATCTATCCTGAGGTCTACGGAACAGGAGCATTAGCAGTAGAAGAACCAGGAACCGAGGACGAGGTGATTGCAGAAGATTTCTTCTGAATATCTTCGTCTATGCTCACTTTTTAATGGCAATTAAAACTCTTTTATTTCTTATTTTAAATGAACAATTGTAACAGACTTAATATCGGGTTGTTTCCCGATTTTATTTACTTGTAACTGGATAAAGTTTATTTCCTTTTGTTGATATTGCTGTATTTATTCTGTGGATGAGAATAGTAGACCTTATTGATGTATTAAAGCTTAAGTACGCCCCGATGGATCTATTAAATTGGGTTTGTCCATCGGTGTGTGCTGCTGACCATTGTCACGTGTCTAGTCCCTCGATATTTTGGGACTGGGGCGTGACAAAAGGCGTGTTACAGACATTCTTAAAATTGACAAAGTCGAAGGTAGTCACTTTCTTCTTCTTTGGATTTTGAGGCATTTCAATTTCAGGCGTAGGTCGCTCCACCGATGCCGCTGCTGTCGTTGCGGAATGGTTAGAGGCCAAGGTCTGAACGATCTGTTACATGGCATCTACCTGCTTCTGTTGGACTGTAAATCGGGCTTCTAGCTTGCCTTCGAACTTGCTCTGTCGCTCTTCCGCCAGCTTCTCAGCTCGCTCATAATGAGCCTCATCCCTCTGTTGGCTTGCTTTAAGCATCCGCATCATTCGCTCAATCGGATCGATAGGGGGCATGGCTCGCTGGCTTCTGGAACTTCCCGACATGTCGGAGCTACTTTCCTGGGCTTGTACCTTTCCTTGTGCTAGCGTTAATGCTTGCGCTTGAGTCATTCCTTTAAAAGAATGTAACTTGCATCAGGCTCATAATGTATTATGGACTCATTGTATGGAACGTATCTTATTTTGGCCAAACGAGTTCAAGAGTTCGCATAGGGAATAGATCGTTAAAGGAAATTTTCCGATACGAGGGTCGAACGAACTTAAAGCTAAGCTCTGATACCAATAAGTCATGCCCCAATTCCGTAGAATCGATAATCGTCCTCCGGGCGTGATGCCGTGCATGCCTAGGTTACGCAACGCACAAGGCCAAGGTATTTTATATAACGAGCACATATTCAGAGTACGCAGATAATTGAAACACAATGTTGAAACATTGAAAAGTTCTTTTTATTGATAATGAACATGTTTTACAAACTCTTTAATGTGTCGAATAATTGCCGTACATGCTTACAAAAGTGGACTCAAAATGAGATAATTGTCATGTATATTACATCCTTTTACTAAAACTTCAAAAGCAATAGACACCTTCGGGCGAAGCTATCGCTTTTCCACGAAGCTGCATAGGTTATGTGCACGAGCTCCTGGAACTTCAAAACACACTTCAAGGGCACGAACTGGACGTTCCGGTAGGTGGACTGGATTGGAAAGTCGCTCTAGCTTCTTGCATGATCTTCTTGGTGCGGGAAACCTGTTGCAAAGAGGGTTAGTACATCAAAATGCACTGATAAAGGTGAGCTAACCCAACTATACCAATCGACACTTTTTTTATATGAAGCATGCAAGTTATTATGTAGTCTTTCTATTTTGCCTTAGTTTAATTTTATAAGCAAGCATTAGATATTAAAATTTACTGAATTAAACATGATAAAAGTTGTGCACAAGGATTTATAGTTCCTGCACCGTTCTAATCCTTGTGCACCATTCTAATCCTTGTGCACCGTTCTAATCCGGACAACTTGTGTACAAGGATTTATAGTTCCTGCAAGTTATTATGTAGTCTTTCTATTACTAAGTTTCGTCCGGATTAGAATGGTGCCAGTGCCCTAGCGACCGTCCGCAGGAACTATAAATCCTTGTACACAAGTTGTCCGTGACCATGCGATATTTAAAACTAATTATCAAAAGGAGTAGTTCGAGGCAATACGAGCATGGACAAGCAACATGGCATGATCTTTTTTGCATAGTCTTCCTGACTAGTTTATTCCACGACAAGGTGTGTTCTATACATAGCACAATTATAGAAGAAATATACATTCTAACTAGAATTGAAACATGATGAAAGAACATTCCAAGCGAACTAGCATGCAATAAGGTAACTGTTCATAAGTTGGTTGACAAGCACAAGTAATTCAAGTCTATTCCTTTTTATCTTGACATCTTTTAGTTATTATGGTATCGTTTGATCGGGACAATCAAGAGGGCAAGATTTTAAATGTGAAGACTTGGAAGAAGGTTCAACTAAATCGAATTAACGCCGCTCGCAAGTGGGTGGAGAGAGTAAAGGAAAATGGGGGTGCTTTAAGACTCCGCTTGCGCGATGCCTACTACACGATCACATGCATTGCCACAAACAGATGATCAATACCACTTCTCCTATTTCCAAGCTCGAAACAAAAATATAGTTCAATGAATGAAAGGAATAAAATCCATCGAAACCGTTCAAGAAAATGCAAATCCGAAAATCAACTCAAAAGCATAAAAGCAAGAAGGCGACAGCAAAAATTAGCCAAGAAAATTTGCAGCGGAGAGGTCCCTCTTGACTTTGCCGCTAAGTCCATCCTTGGGGAGAGGTCCACTGAATATGGGAATCAATTCTGAAGAAGCAAATCCATAACGAGGAAAAAAAATCTTGATTTAATCTATCCCGATCGAACGATACCGAAAGTATTTCTTAGTCGCGCTCCCTAAAAAGGGGGAACGAGGCACCACAGGCTCTTGTCTAAGCGAACCTCTTTTTGTTTTCCTTTCTCAGTTGTTGTAGGTTTTGATGGACCTTATTCTATAGTGACGAGAGTACAAGAGTGGAAGAAGTAGCATGAGCATCTTCCTGGGTGGCCTTATAATTCCTGAGATATTCCTTTCTAGATCTAGTGCTAGTCATGGCTTCTTCTTCAGACATTGGAGAGAGAAGAACCATATGACAAGATCAGACCTTCCTATGTTTCTTCTTGGATTTAGAACTGGAAGATTTCGCTTTCTGCTCCAGATTTGGTAGTAAGTTCGGATCTACCCACATAACTTCACCTCGGTATGTAGTAATGGGTACAAACCCTTCTGTTTGTCTCCGAGTTTGTGGAAGATTAACTATTTCTATTACAGCGCGAGGTATCAGAACAATGTCGTCGGAGACTGCCTGAGCTGGAAAGTTACCAAATTACAGAGATACCATGTTAGCAGTGTCAGTCTTCTCATCGATATGAAAAGTGATTACTTTGGAGTCTATCAACTGCTGGATCTTCTTCTTTAGCACGTAACACGCCTTTGTGGGGTGGTGTATATATCGATGATACAAACAATATTTCAGATCGTCTGTTTTACTTGTCTCATATGGACATTTGATATCTGGCAACTAAAGTTTGTTGCTTTTTGTCAAAAAATCGAAAATGTTGTAGATGTCATCATCGTCAAAGGAATATTCCTCTTTGGTTCTTGGAGCTTCTGGAATTTTCTGCTTCGTCGGGAAAGGAGCCCGTTTGGAAAGATTCACAACAAGAACATCTTTTCCTTTGTTATTTCGATTGTTATTGTTGTTGTTGAAGGGACGCTTCCCTTTATCTTCGACACTAGGCATTTGTAGCCCTAGTTGACAGGCAACTTTCGTACTACCTTCGACAACCTCAGCTCCTATGACAAACATCGTCCAGTCTTGAAATTGAGTAGGACCCGTCCATAGTGTTACTGTAGACAACAGATTCTTCTTGCAATTGTCAATGAACGTGGAGTCTGGGATACCCGGGTGCAGCATCAGAGTTGCTTGCCTGAAACATTCTATGAATTCACGAGCAAATTTTTTCTTCTTTTGCTTGATGTCGATGAACGAAGACATAGTCTTGTCCGTACCTCCCTCGTAAAATCGGGAAAGAAAAAGATATTTTAAGTCATCAAATGAGGATATACAATTGTCAGGTAGACAGCGGTACTAATCATAAGCTATGTCGGCCAAGCACCCAATAAACACCCTGGTGAGGAGAGCATCATCCTTTTTCAAATGCACCATCATCATACTGAAGTATTTGATGTATTGACTCAGCAAAGCCTTCCCATCGAACAGGACCATCGATTGAGGCTTGTATTTAGAAGGAAAAGAAATATTATTCCAATGAGGGGGATACTGCTACTTTACCCTTAGTTTTTAAAGTTGATCTTTATGTTTTATAAAGTCGAACTATGCGCACAGTTATCGAATAGCTTCTAGAGGATCTTCAAGTTGAAGTGGTATAGCTGATTGAACATGTATCACTACCGGAGGAGGTCCACTTCCATCATTGAGGGGATTAAGAGTTGGTGTTGCCGACTCTTGATTGGGAACTACCTCTGGATTTGCATTGCCTGAAGGAACTTCTACCCCCAGAATAGGCTATGCCGGAATGGATGCCGCCATTTGGATAGGGGCCAGTGCAGCATAATGTTCGACCATCATCATTTGATGTATATTCTGCATCGTAGTATGTACATCATTGGGTGCAGCCTCTAATGAATTGATGCGTTGCTCAGAACTTTTGGACGGAGAAGCATCTTATTTGTCACGAAACACTAAACTCTCTGTGTACAACAAAGGAGCTGGTGGAAAGCATAGTGCAATTGGATTCTACGATGTCAGTTTCAGATTCAAGGGGATTGCTACCCCCAGCCTCAGATTTCGAGGAATAAAGATTCTCGCGAATAGAGGGATCCTGTCTCCTGGAACAGGTGTTTTGGTATACACTTTCCAAGGAGTCAACAAGTTGATCAAATCTCCTCTGACTGGGTGTTCTTTAAGAGTGTCATCTTGAACGTCTCTCGCCTTGAGGAAAATGCAAGGCCATGTACACCGGGGCAAAGAGTAGTTCATCTTCATGTTCTCGGTTGTCAGTTTGCTTTGCAGGTCGGTGCCTAGGAGGCATAGTGTAAGTTAATCGGTCAAACATAGATCGTCTTGATGACGCATATCAACAATTGATTACAACTTTATGGAAATTATAACGATGCTCGTTAGGAAGCATTATTGCTGGAACAAAAGACTCTCTTTCTCTTCGCTTTCGTAAAATAATTTCGCGTAAGTCGGAAGGAGGAAGAATATAAGAAGAGGAAGATAGACTATGTCTTTTTACACTTGGCATATTTGACTTGGGATATAATCTCTTAGTGCCTTGTGTATAAAGTGTTGTAATAAGTTGGGTGGTTGTCCTCTGTGGCATACGTCGAGATGTTACAATGGAGAAAGAAGCGCCATGTCTCTGTGTGCACAATATTCCATATTTTGTGCACATAATCTGAATACACAGAAGAGGGGCCTTCATTGACTTATGCTTCGTACCCCAATAGAAATCAGGGGATAGAAGTTTATCTTTGAGCGCATATGTGCACGTACTTTTTCTTGGACGAGAGGTAGTGACCTCAACATCTTTGCTTTGTATGTTGTATTGCGCATGCGCATGATTGGTAGCTTAGGAGTGGACCACCCCCTTGGCATCATAGTGATTTCCTCTGCCAAGGGAACGATAGTTCATCCTTTGCTTGTTGTTGTTGCGAGAAGTTCATAATTTGTTCTCTTTAGATAGCATAAGAGCATGGCTAAGGGGTTTGTCTACCAAGTCACAGACCGGAGACGAGTTGACAGTGTTGTCTAGAGGGTCCTCGCAAGGGGCGGACAGAACACCCTTTCCATTGTTGGCAGCAACTTCAGGGTAAGTAGTGTGAGGCTTGCGTATCAACCTCTTGCGGACTTTCCCCGACTTGGGTGCAGACGAGGGGTGAGCACTACCTACAGATTTAAGCATTTCTTCATTAACAAGTTGGTCAAACTTTACGACCAGAGTCTTTTGTGTCGATCCGATCAACGCAGTGTCATGTTGAGCTATCACTTTCTTATCAGAGGAGAAAGACTTCCTCAGCAGAGTCGCCATTTTGTTTGCCATGAACAAAAGTTTATACGAAACTTTGTGTTACAAGATATTAATAGGAAAGAGTACAAGAGATCTTAAACAAGAATCTAAGTACAATTTTTCCAGGAAAGTATAGCTATATAGATCTGATTTGCAGTCGATCACTTTACTCCTTGGACCACATGACGGTGACGAAGAAATGCAAAAATATTACGAACAACTTGTAGAATTTGTCACGACCCGCACCCAGAATTTGGGGCACGAGTTCGTGGGTACATCCAGCCTACGCCGCAGCATCGACGGTAGAACGTTGTCTAGGTCAATACACTATCTAATCAATCTCTCATGAATATCCAACTCCATAAGGAGACACAGATATCACAATATAATCAGGAGATACTCAATCACATAACTAGAGCACGATAAGATATCGAAGAATTAAATGAAATACAATCACAAGTCTAACAACAATAATAGTCTAACCTGCAATCAATAACATCCCAAATCTCCAAGTATGCCAAGTCCTCTAAGTTGCAGTCTAAAAAAATATTTTAAGTCAGGATGGAGCGAAGTACAATCCAAATAACAGTTCCAGTTAATTGATAAGGACTTTAAAACAATAAATAGATGATGTTATATACTGAGAGAAGACAATAAATAAATACAATGGCAAAATAAAGAGAACATGCAATATAGGCAATATGGTACAGTCAGTGCATGTATGAAATGAAAAGAATGAGGTACAATATCATATACGGGTGATGTAGTATATGAACTAAAATAGAGGAGTGTAACTATTCTAAGTGTTTGAAATCATAGTTTTGAAATATGATCGGCTTGGGAACTTATTCGATAGCTACATGGCCTGGCTAATCATACGTGAGGTGTATGATTAACACTTAACGATATATACACTTGTACGATAGGTATTTGATCACATCTCTCACTAGCAATTTCCCCGCCCCCTACTAGTACTATGGATCCAACCATGACACGTTACGATACACGATTAATGTCCAATATATCATGTACAATATCTAATATCAATGTCTAATATCAATATCGTGTACAATGTCAATAGGATAACCAATGTAATATCTCATGACTGCAGATCCAATCTATATACTAGTCCGTGTAGCACAGTGTCAAGAATCAGATGTAACATTTCTAAATACTGGAATTATAGAAATTATAAAATAACGGAAATTATCAGAGAATGTACTCGCTTGGGTCCTTAGCTGGCAATACCAATGTCCTGCTCCTAAGTCTCGTAGAACAATCCAATGGTCCTATATACTTATAATATCACAATACAGCATCAGCCAAAACACTAGCATATACACAACCATAATTATACTGAACTCAGGGGTACTCTAGGGGTGATCCTAGTCATCTAACAGGGTCAAGCGTGCGTTTAGCTGCACGGGTGTCACGTCTGCAATTGATGTGCAAGATCAGACAGTCAAAATGATACGGGTTCAGTAAGTCAGTGTACATAAGGCAGTCTACTAACATTTACAAGGTCACAGGTCAATGTAAATACGGGATATCCATAATTAACACTAGGGTCTCAAGGTACATGTAAATATATATAGTCCTAACTAGCATAGCATTTAATTACCACATAGTATATATACACCTACTTAATATATATATCTATATATACCAAGTTGAAGAATATATACATACTAAACATATATATATATATATATATATATATATATATATATATATATATATATATATATATATATATATATATATATATGTACAAAATTGAGAAATGTATACATACTATATATATATATATATATATATATATATATATATATATATATATATATATATATATATACCAAACTGAGTGATATACGCATACGCGTATATATACGTATACGAGATTGGGTTCATCGACTCAGGGTCACATGTCAACTAACTGTCAAAAGCAATTCTGATCCTGATTAATATATATACACACACACACAATCACATAAAATGAAAGAGGAGGGACAGGTTCGAACCTGTGCACGTGCACGAGATCGACGATGGCGACGACGATGGATGTGATTATGATTATGATTGGAGGAGGAGGACGAGTGGAGGAGAGGTTCAGCGGGGTGCACGGTCAGTTTCAGGTGATAGCTGGGCGGAGAACGGCGGGCTTCAGGCGATGGCGGGGGTTGTGGTGGCTGTCAATGGCGAGGATAGCAGGCTTCTCCGGCGTTCAGTCGACCGGAGGGGGAGAATGGTAGAGATGGGAGGAGGTCGGGAAGAGGCTCGACTGCAGTAGGTGTTCAGGCGAACGGGGCACAGCGGCTCGGGGCCGTGATGGGAAGGGAGATGGCAGCGGTTCAGGCGAAGTCGTGGGTCGTGCACGACGGCTCAGGTGGTTGGCGGCGGGAGGATTCGGTCATGTAAGGTGTAGATGGTGCAGTTGATGGAGGCGGCTCAGGGTGCAGCGGGGTCGGATGGAGAAGGGAGGAAGGAGGTCAGCGGCTCGGGGTGATGGTTGGGTGGTCGGCTGGGCGAGTGCAGGCGGTCGGGTTGGCAGCGGCTCCGGCGTCGGGTACAGCGGGTTCAGCCGCTGGTCAAGGGGAGAATACGGTGGAGGGGCTGTTAATGGTGGTGGTCTTAATGGTGCAGCGGTACGTGGACTCGGTGAGGAGGATGGGAGTCGTGCACGGGTCGGGCCCGGCGGGGTGCTGCTACGGTGGAGGGTCGGAGAAGAGGCCGGAGTTGGGCCGGGGGAGATGAACAGGAAGGGGAGGTTTAGAGTTAGTGTTTTTGTTGAGGTGGATGATGATGGTTAAAATTTAATGAGGAAGAGGTGTTTGCATGTGGGGGAGAGGTTGATGTTGACCTCCTAGGGATTAGGGCCGGCCAAGTACATCTTGGGATGGGGTTTGCATTGGGAGAGGGGTTGTGAGAGATTTATATATATATATATATATATATATATATATATATATATATATATATATATATATATATATATATATATATAGGAGAGGGTGTTGTGTGGTGGGGATGGCTCCATTTTAAATGGATAGCCATGATTCAACATGGAGAAAAATACAAACAAAAAGGAGGAGAGAGAGAGAGAGAGTTGAAAGGTCAAAGGAAGGGGTTGATTTCTTCATGGTTCTTGACCAATAGGATGGTGACACGTCATTACATTTTTGCAGTTAAGTCCCCAATAATTGGAAAATTGCACAGAAAGTGGGGTTTTGGATTTAATGAGGGAAAATACCATGTTTGGTGTGATGTATTGGATGAAAAAGATGTTTGGTGTTTAGGATGGAGCTAGAGGGTGTGAATGGGGGTTTGGTTTGGTCTTGGGTCTAGTTTTGGGTCAAGTTGGATTCTTACATTAATTTAATTAAAATTGATGTAAATAGTGTTCTAAAATTAATTGGAAATACATGGGGCTAAAATTAGGTGGAACACAAGTGTCATGGATGTAGAGGGCTCATAATAGAATATTATCATAATTTGGGTTGCAAAAAGTGGGTCAAGATTGTGTCTCCAATTTCGATTGGAACGCACAAAGATACAAAGTTGGATTTATTTAGAATTTAAAATAACATCCGCGACGAATATTGTACGACTAAAATGAAGCACAAGAGAGCATATTCATGAGTTACACAAAGGTCAGAAAGAAAGGCGGGCACGTCTAGGATAAGGATGTGAAATTGGTTGGAAGGCAAAAGCTAGGGTAGCGCTCCAACTATCGAAGCAACGGTAATGTGCAACAATTGAATAAAATTATGGTAATTAATTATAAGCTCAATAAATTAATCCTAAATAATACAAATTAAATTCATAACCCTATATTCTGGTCAGAGGTTCAACTAGTGGCTTCTAGGTCTAGTCTACTAACTCAAACATTAAGGAATACTATACAATATAATATATATCTATACACACATCATGCAATTATTTAAAATAAATACACACAATACCTATAATATATAAAATGACAAAAATATCCCTATTTTCAGGATATGGTAGTGACAAGTCTACCCTTCTTAAAAGAATTTTGTCCTCAAAATTTAAAATCCTTAATAGTAGTATTTACTCATTATATATATTATTTTCCATCAAATTTAGATTCATCAAACCTATAATCATAAAGTAAATCCATGTTGTTATTTCACCAAAAGTTTTAAAATTCTAAAACATCATATTCCTGAAATCTTCAAATAATTATCAAATTCCATTCTTATCACAATCTCCTCCAAAATTTTAATAACTAAATACAAAAATTTAATATTCAATCCTCTAATTGAAATCCAATCAATGCATATTTATAAAGTTTTAAAAAAATCTCATCCGAAAAGTTTGAATCTCAAATACTGATCCGTTAATTATCTTACTCCTCTAATTTAAGTCCAATCGATGCGTATTTATAAAATTTAAATCCACATCTATCTAAGTATACCTATATATACTCACAGTCTCTAACATTCAAGGTACACATACAAATACACTAATTGTCTACACCCCTCAACTGTGTACTGATTATTGCACTGCCTGGATTATTCCCACTATTACTTTTAATAATTTTCTATCCACATTAATTAATACACCAATCTAATATTATCACACAAGGTACTTACTGTTACTAGCACATTGCTCAACTAATCCTCGATATAGAAATATTAGCACTCTTGGTATGGTAACACTAACTTCATCATTAGATTATCTCATCACACTCACTAGAACTCATGATCACTTGCACTTTTTATAATACACATATTTTACTTCACTCTTAAAGGCAGGCATATGGTTCCATATCTCAATTGATGTATAAGTATCTCCCTTTTTAATCTTTTACAGACTGTTGCACTAATCTGTGATACACTTCATACCTTTCATGATCAATCTTGATATTCCTCTACCCATGGCACACTCATTAATACCTTTTTTATGCATATACATTCCTTTACTCTTGACACACCCAAGTATCAACCATCAAATTGAATATCATACTTCATTAATTTCAATACAATTTTCTCGATACTTACTTCTTTACGTGGATCACCCAACTACATGAATTCATGACTATCCAGGACTGGCATGCTGACTCTGATACTAACTTCTGGAACCATCACTGATACTCCTTACTCCTTCTTCTACCTATAGTACCAATATTAACTACAATGAAACCTATTATAGAACTATTGCTACGAGGCACTACGTTATGGGTTAACTCTAGATTGATTCCTACTGCTCATATGTCTAACTAGAAAACACTTACAAACTCACAAGTCATACTCAGTCAACACTGATACAAGACACAGACATAATTGTAAGTCACCAATTATCACGCTAACGAGAAATCCTCAAAGAAAAGAAGCTCAAAAAGGAACTGGATTAAGGACTGAAGGTATCTCTACGGCTATCAAAAGGAAATGATGGAACAAAGTCCTAGAATAACAGAAGTGGATAAGTATTGAGATAATACTTTAAGAATAAATTTAAGATACAACCTGATAATAATACACATATGTCCGAAATTATGACACTCATAATCCTCGATATGCCAGTAAGCATAGCTGCGATGAACGATAGATTCCATAACTTAGGTATGCAACTCTATATCATGTCGTCTAGAATCCTCGCTGTGCCGACTAGTATAGCTGCAAAAAATTCTAAATTTCATAACTAAGATATATACATCTGAAGTCAGGTACCTACGTTTTTGACACGCCAGCTAATATGGCTGCAATAAATTCTAGGCTCCATAACCAAAGCAGACGTTTTACCTTTCTCACTGTCCTCATCAACATATGTCATAAGATAATATCGAAAATTTTAGTCCGTAAAGTTTATCTCGATATAAAATTAAACTTAACAACGACACCAAGAATTAAATTTAACAATCCGATCAACAAGAATCCAATTCGATAACAACAAGTGTGAACGGACGGAAACAAGGGAAAAGATTTAAATTGGAAATTATAATGAGATTCTCAAGGGTCGTCCCAGGAATCTCTCAAGGAATTTTGTGATTGAGTATTAGCTCTCATCCTAGTATGCTATATCCTAGATCCTATCGCAGGCACGTAGTAGTACAACTAAGATGTCGTACTACCACGATATCGCACAACTTGCGAAGTCTGACCTGCATGGGCCGCCACTAAAAATGTATCACGACCCGCACCCGAAATTTGGGGCACGAGTACGTGGGTACATCCAGCCTAGGCCGCAACATCGGCAGTAGAACGCTGTCGAGGTTAATACACTATCTAATCAATCTCTCATGAATATCCAACTCCATAAGGAGACACAGATATCACAATATAATCAGGAGATACTCAATCACATAACTAGAGCACGATAAGATATCGAAGAATTAAATGAAATATAATCACAAGTTTAACAATAATAATAGTCTAACCTGCAATCAATAACATCCCAAATCTCCAAGTATGCCAAGTCCTCTAAGTCGCAGCCTGAAAAAATATTTCCAGTCAGGATGGAGCGAAGTACAACCCAAATAACAGTTCCAGTTAATTGATAAGGACTATAAAACAATAAATAGATGATGCTATATACTGAAAGAAGACAATAAATAAATACAATGACAAAATAAAGAGAACAGGCAATATAGGCAATATGGTACAGTCAGTGTATCTATGAAATAAAAAGAATGAGGTACACTATCATATATGGGTGATGTAGTATATGAACTAAAATAGAGGACTATAACTATCCTAAGTGTTTGAAATCGTAGTTTCGAAATATGATCGGCTTGGGAACTTGTTCGATAGTTACATGGCCTGGCTAATCATACGTGAGGTGTATGATTAACACTTAACGTTATATACACTTGTACGATAGGTATTTGATCACATCTCTCACTAGCAATTTCTCCGCCCCCAACTAGTACTGTGGATCCAACCATGACACGTTACGATACACGATCAATGTCTAATATATCATGTACAATATCTAATATCAATGTCTAATATCAATATCTAATATCAATGTCGTGTACAATGTCAATACGATAACCAACGTAACATCTCATGACTGCAGATCCAATCTATATACTAGTCCGTGTAGCACAGTGCCAAGAATCAGATGTAACATTTCTAAATACTGGAATTATAGAAATTATCAAATAACAAAAATTATCAGCGAATGTACTCGCCTAGGTCCTTAGCTGGCAATACCAATATCCCGCTCCTGAAGTCTCGCAGAACAATCCAATGGTCCTATATACATATAATATAACACAATACAGCATCACCCAAAATACTAGCACATACACAACCATAATTACACTGAACTCAGGGGTACGCTAGGGGTAATCCTAGTCATCTAACAGGATCAAGCGTGTGTTTAGCTGCACAGGTGTCACGTCTGCAATTGTTGTGCAAGATCAGACAGTCAAAATGATACGGGTCTCGCCAGTACGTTAGTGTACATAAGGCAATCTACTAACATTTACAGGGTAACATGTCAATGTAAATACGGGATATTTGTAATTAACATTAGGGTCTCAAGGTACATGTAAATATATATAGTCTTAACTAGCATAGCATTTAATTACTGTCACGCCCCAATCTCCCGCAGGCAATCGGCTGTTCCCGCTAGGCGGGAATCACCCTCGCCAGCGCTCCCGCGGAACGATCGTTTAACCCATCCGGGCGTGATGCCGCACAAGCGTGATCCACGCCCGTGCAAGGCCATGGTTCATTGGCTGGCGGCAAGAGTTCTAAGCCACAGAGTCGCACAGATTGTCCGAGTGCAGCGGAGTCATGAACGCATAGGCGATCGGTAACAGGTTCACTGAGTCGGCAAATATAGCGGAAGCATAAAAACACAAGTTGAAGTAAAGCAAGCTCCTTTATTGATATAAACTTGTGTTACAGGCGACGTATAGCCGAGATTACAAGTCGCTCAAGCCTCTCTCTCTGAAACGGTAAAAGCGTGCCAAGTGGCTACAACAGTGGAATGATTGTACAGGCTATGGTCAGGCGGTGTTCACAACATTATGTCTTGTATATGCGCTTCAGTCCCGGACGCACCGTTGCAAGGCTTCAGAAGGAAACTCTTGGCCTTAGCACGCACGAAGGAGGCGTCCGCACCGCACGAGGTTCTCCCGCACCCTGCATACAAACTGGTGGATTATCAGTACATTGAATGCACTGGTGGGGAAGCTACTCGCCCGCTCGACAAATCCAAACACGTAATACAGGTTTCGTGCACAACTATTAAGTTGTCTTTCTAGTTGCCTTAGGATCAGTTTCATGCAAACATTGAATAGCTTAACGTGTCGGGCAGTGCGTCGTGCGATGTTTGAGGAAACACGGCGAGACTTACCAACTTACCATTTCTCTTTCCCTGTCCAAGGCAAACATGATTAATTCAAGCACGGGCAAGCATAAACATTCAGGAGGCATAGCATATGCAACAAGAGTATTTATTTCAAGTTCGTTCAGGTGTTTAGTTGCTCTTGATGCGATACAGTGCCTCGCACGCGGATAGCCGCTAAGCGAGGATGAATTGTTTATCTTTCGTTTACAAGCAAGCATGCCACAGGTTAAATACACACGATAAACACACGATGCATTGCAAGCCATATTCACACGATAATCACACGAGGCATTGCAAGCATATACATACGATGATCACTGGCTGATGCCATAATGGACTAGTCAAGGACGTAAATAACATGCAACGAGAAAACACGAGGAGCTCATAAAACACGATGCATTACAAGTTACCCAGTCCGCACACGATTGACTATAAACACGAAGTCTGCCCGGATCGGATCGGTGCCAGTGCCCCAACACCGTCCGCAGAACTTATATCCTTGTGTACAAGTTGTCCATGATCGAACACGATTGTTAATTTACACACGAGCACACGAGATTCATTTAGTTATTGGATATGCACAGTCTCCTGGGCTGCTGTAAGCCCGTACACGAGGGAGACTTGCAGGGTGAGTCTTGCCACAGGAACATGATTCTTTTACTTGGCATGATACAGTCCCCTGGATCGGGAACTGCCTTGGTGACCTAACGGTCCCGAATACTTGCGGGTTCATTCAGGCACGGAACGACTACGTAGTAGTCTCCCGGGGTTTGGATGAAAACACGGTAACAATCAAGCAGACAAGCATGCGTTCTAAGGAACATAATCAGCACGTTTGCTCGGGCCCGAAGTAGTCCGAGAGATGAAACCGTTAAGGGACTTAGCATGTGAGGGTCTGAACATATATAAGCAGTATCTCATTTTTCATGTTCTAGCATAGCAATACAGGTTGGGATTATTCCCTTAGCTAGGTGCGTTGGATTTATTAGCATGCAGGGGTGAATCACCTAGCGACTAGCATAAATATTCCAGATTTTATGTGTGCTGGCTAAGCAAAGACAAGTTCACCGTAGCCACCCACCTTAGCGATGATTCGCCTCGGTAGAGCGATACGTCTGAGCGAGCCTCTGAAAGTCCAAGCCGGATCCTGTAGGGACAAGTCTGGATATCTTTGCTTCTTGATCGAGGCAAGGCGGGTCGGGACAGCTGTACTATTGCCGATTGAGACGGCAGTCCGCTTGAGCGGAACGGGGTGTTACAATTACCACATAGTATATATACACCTACTTAATATATATATCTATATATATCAAGTTGAGGAATATATACATACTATATATATATATATATATATATATATATATATATACGCATACACGTATATATACGTATACGAGATTGGGTTCATCGACTCAGGGTCACATGTCAACTAACTGTCAAAAGCAATTCTGATCCTAATTAATATATACACACGCACAATCACATAAAATAAAAGAGGAGGGACAGGTTCGAACCTGTGCACGTGCACGAGATCGACGATGGCGATAATGACGACGATGACGACGATGACGATGGAGGCGATGATGATTATGATTGGAGGAGGAGGACGAGTGGAGGAGAGGTTCAGCGGGGTGCACGATAGGTTTCAGGCGATGGCTGGGCAAAAAACGGCGGGCTTTAGGCGATGGTGGGGGTTGTGGTGGCTGTCAATGGCGGGGACAGTGGGCTTCTCCGGCGTTCAGTCAACCGGAGGGGAGAATGGTGGAGATGGGAGGAGGTCAGGAAGAGGCTCGGCTGTGGTGGGTGTTCAGGCGAGCGGGGCGCAGCGGCTCGGGGCTGTGACTAGGAGGGAGATGGCAGCGGTTCAGGCGAAGTCGTGGGTCGTGCACGATGGCTCAAGTGGTTGGCGACGGGAGGATCCGGTCGTGTAAGGTGTAGATGGTACAGTTGATGGAGGCGGCTCGGGGTGCAGCGGGGTAGGATGAAGAACCAAGGAAGGAGGTCAGCGGCTCGGGGTGATGGTTGGGTGGTCGGCTGGGCGAGTGCTGGCGGTCGGGTTGGCAGCGGCTCCGGCGTCGGGTTCAGCGGGTTCAGCCGCTGGTCGAAGGGAGAAGACGGTGGAGGGGTTGTTAATGGTGGTGGCCTTAATAGTGCGGTGGTGCGTGGACTCGACAAGGAGGATAGGAGTCGTGCACGGGTCGGGCCCGGCGGGGTGCTGCTCCGGTGGAGGGTCGGAGAAGAGGCCGGAGTTGGGCCGGGGGAGATGAACAGGAAGGGGAGGTTTAGAGTTAGGGTTTTTGGTGAGGTGGATGATGATGGTTAAAATTTAATGAGGAAGAGGTGTTTGCAAGTGGTGGAGAGGTTGATGTTGACCTCCTAGGGATTAGGGCCGGCCAAGTACATCTTGGGATGGGGTTTGCATTGGGAGAGGGGTTGTGAGGGATTATATATATATATATATATATATATATATATATATATATATATATATATATATATATATATAGGAGAGGGTATTGTGTGGTGGGGATGGCTCCATTTTAAATGGATGGCCATGATTCAACATAGAGAAAAATACAAACAAAAAGGAGGAGAGAGAGAGAGAGTTGAACGGTCAAAGGAAGGGGTTAATTTCTTCATGGGTCTTGACCAATAGGATTGTGACACATCATTGCATTTTTTTGTAGTTAAGTCCCCAATAATTGAAAAATTGCACAGAAAGTGGGTTTTGGGATTTAATGAGGAAAAGCACCATGTTTGGTGTGATGTATTGGATGAAAAGGATATTTGGTGTTTAGGATGGAGCTAGAGGGTGTGAATGGGGGTTTGGTTTGGTCTTGGGTCTAGTTTTGGGTCAAGTTGGATCCTTACATCAATTTAATTAAAATTGATGTAAATGGTGTTCTAAAATTAATTGGAAATACATGAGGCTAAAATTAGGTAGAACACAAGTGTCACGGACGTAGAGGGCTCATAATAGAATATTATTATAATTTGGGTTGCACAAAATGGGTCAAGATTGTGTCTCCAATTTTGATTGGAACGCACAAAGATACAAAGTTGGATTTATTTAGAATTTAAAATAACGTCCACGACGAATATTGTGCGACTAAAATGAAGCACAAGAGAGCATATTCATGAGTTACACAAAGGTCAAAAAGAAAGGCGGGCACGTCTAGGACAAGGATGTGAAATTGGTTGGAAGACAAAAGCTAGGGTAGCGCTCCAACTATCGAAGCAACGGTAGGGCGCAACAATTAAATAAAATTATGGTAATTAATTATAACCTTAATAAATTAATCCTAAATAATACAAATTAAATTCATAACCCTATATTCTGGTCAGAGGTTCAACTAGTGGCTTCTAGGTCTAGTCTACTAACTCAAACATTAAGGAATACTATACAATATAATATATATCTATACACACATCATGCAATTATTTAAAATAAATACATACAATACCTATAATATATAAAATGACAAAAATACCCCTATTTTCAGGATGTGGTAGTGACAAAATTGAGCAGTGAAAAAGCCTAGGCAACAACGACACAACAAGATTCTCCGTCTCTCCTTTTGTTCTTGAGTGTCAGAAGACCTCTCATTTGTAATATTCTATACTGAAAATGGTTACTGAAGAGTGCGCGTACGAACAAGCAAGATCCATGATGTTTGCTGCCTTACGCATATATTCTGAGGGATTGCAACCCATGTTCTAGATAATGGGTGCACAAATCATTGACTACTCGACACGTGGCTTCCTATACGAGGAAGGCTTAGGCCATAAGGGCAGTTACTTGTTCATGTCCTAGCAGGATATGTGATGTATGACACATCACCATAGTCGTTCACTGTTGGTTGTTAATACAGTCATAATATTTTAAAGCAGTAGCCGTGATGGTGTTCATTTGAAGAAGTGACCATAGTGGCGTATACCTGAGGGGATAACCATGCAGGCGTACTCAAGTCAAAGGAACAATGTCTGCGTACTCAGTAAGTGGTAGCACCATTAGCGTACTATTTCTAGAGCATCCAAGTTGATGTATTCGAAAGAGAGCATTAACGACTACTCTGTTCGAAGTAGCACTATTGGCGTATCATAGAAAAGTGGCATAGGTAGCATACTTGGACTGAGGTAGCAATCTTGGTCACGAAATGATAACCTGGGTCAGCATGCTAGAAATTCTTTGCATTTAATGCCTTGTTGTGTCAGGTTGAGGCAAATTTTGACGTTGCAACATTGGCGTACTCTGATGAAGTAACAGCCTTTGCGTATTGTAGAAAAGTAAGACCCTTAGTGTACTGAGACAAAGTCAGACGGTCGGCATATAGAAAATGAAATGGTAACTTTATTCGGTCGATAAACGTCAACCTGGGTTGGCGTGCCAATAACTTCTGCATTAAATGCCTTGATCTCTTCGACTGCTATGTCAGACTGACAACCGTCAAGTTTATCACATTAAATGGTAACTTCACTCGGTCGCTAAATGATAACCTATGTCGGTGTGCCAATGATCTTTTGTATTAAATGCCTTGATCTATTCGACTGCTATGTCAGACTGACAACCGTCAGGTTTATCTCATTTAATGCTTGGATGAATGGTGGCATTGTACGCCATTATGTTGCGTTATATCTCGATGAGCAAAGTGCGCCACTGAGACAACGCATATGGAATACGTCGCTGAAGCAAAGCACATGGAGTATGCCACTGAAGTAAAGTACATCTTTTGGAGTCTGAAGAGTAGTACGACACTGCTTCTACTAAAACTGAGTTTAATCACCCATTTGTGGAGGCATAATTTTCGTGCTTCTACAAGGGCCAGAGGAAAAAAATAATCCTTCAACACTGCAGATTGGGACATTTATCTTTTGATAGGTTGAATAAGTTAGAACCTGAGATAATGAATAAAGTAGACAAAAAATGTTATTTTGTAATGCTTGTGAACTTGGAAAGCATACACGTTCTACTTATAAAATGGTTGGTCTTCGAAGTTTTGAGCCATTGGTACTTGTTTATTCTGATGTTTCGAGATCTGCCCAACTACTTCTATCAGTGGATTCAGATGGTTTGTTACTTTCATTAATTACTACTCACGTATGACTTGGATCTATATGATGAAGCAAAAAATTAAGGTGTACAAATATTTTTTAAGACTTCTCGACGTATGTGAAGACCCAGTTTGGAGTAAATGTGAAGTTTCTTCAAACATATAATGGGATCGAGTACGCCAACAAGGAGTTTGCTACTTTTATATATAGTCAGAAAATTCTTTATCAAACCACTTAACCAGACACTCCTACTCAGAATATGTCACCCCAACATTTCAGATTAGGGGTATTTTTATCTTTTCATAATTTAATGTGTAAATGATTGCATGATAATTAATTATATTTAAATTGCCGTGATTTTATTTAATTGTTGCGCTTTACCGTTGCTTCGATATTTGGAGTGCTACCCTAGCTTTTGTCTTCCAACAAATTCTACAACTTTGTCCTAAATGTGCCCTCCTTTCATTTTGGCCTTTGTGTAACTCATAATTATGTTCCCTTGTGCTTCATTTTTGCCGCACAATATTCGTCGCAGACGTTATTATTTAAATCTGAATAAATTCAACTTTGTACCTTTGTGCGTTCCAATCGAAATTGGAGACACAATCTCGACCTATTTTGAGCAACCCAAATTAGGATAATATTCTATTATGAGTCTTCTTCATTCATGATACTTGTGTCCCACCTAATTCCAGTCCCTTGTACTTCTAATTAATTTTACAACACCAATTACATTGATTTTAATTAAATTAAATCATAAACCTAACTTTGTGCAATTTTCCAATTGTTGGGCACTTTTGTGCAAAAGTGCATTAAGGTATCCATCCTGTTGGACACGACACGTGAATAAACCCATTTCTCTTTTATGTGTATTTTTCTATAATTTTCGGGAGTATGCAATGCAACATCAACCTCCTTAGGACCATGGCCCTCTAAACCTTGAACCATTGCAATCCTAGCCCTTCGTTTTGAACTCATTTAAATTCTAGCCCTTGAAATATCTTCATGACAAGGCCCAATCCCAAGGGGTTGACCAAAGTCAATTTCTAGCTCAACCCAAACCCATTACATATAAATATTCCTTTCCTTGTGTTTTCCTTTTCTTTTTCATCTAAACCTAGCTACAGCCGAACCTCTCCCCCTTACTATTCATCACCACCTTCATTATCTCTTTCCCATCACGCCGTCAACATCAACCCCGCCGGGACGAACCCCCTTGTCGTCGTCTTCTTCCATACGAACAACCCCCACTTCCACCGGTGTACTCGACCGCCCCATCCTGCTTGCAGCGACCCACTATCCCGAACGCTGCACCGTCGACGACCCGACCGGAGCACCGCTGAACCGCCTGACCTGCACAGCGCCGGACCTCGCCATCCCCGCTGTCAACTGCCAGAAGTCTTCTGTACACGACCGGAGGCCTGACCCGCTCGACTGAACGACTTCAACTCTGCGACGACCTCGACACACACGACTCATCTCACGTACCCAGGTTCGATTTCCCCTCGCGTGCATGTACACGTATGTGCACCCGCATATTTTACCATCGTATTGCATACGTATTTAGACATGGTATTTAGTATATGATGGTATATTGGTATGATTGTATGTACATAGTATATACCTATATGTGTATGAACCCGATTAGTATATATATATAGTATAATTCTCAATTAAGTATATACATACGTATATGTGTTGAACATGTATCCCTAGTACATGGTTAATATATATATATGCATAGTATTAATTCTATTTAAAGTATATATATATACACACATATCTATTATAATTGTAACTAATGAGTATTACTGTATATGTTAGTTAATAATGTGTAAGTATATGACTATGTACTTGATGACCCGAGCGTAACCACGGATACCCCGTAGTTACATTGACCTGTGACCAGATAATATGTTAACAGACTGTCATATGTACACTGACGTACTGGTAAGACCGTACCATTGACTGTCTGTTATGCACAGCAACTACAGACGTGATCCCCCTAGCGTAGTCTCTGAGATCATTGTGTTTGATTCTGTGTGTAGTGTAATGTCTGATGCAGTGTTGTGTTATATGATATATCTATAGGACTGTTGGATCCTTCAGACGATACTTTAGAATCCGGACATTGGTATTGCCAGCTAAGGACCACAGGTGAGTACATTCTCTGACGGTTTCCATTATATTGATTATCTCTATAATTATTATTGTATAGCGTACATGACTCCGACACTGTTGTTTACACGAGTTGGCATTATCAAGACCTGTCACGAGGAGTCGTGATTGGAATCCATCGTGCTAGCTGGGGAAAACGGGGAAATATTAGTAGCTTATGTGATCATACCCAAACTTTACATGAATTATAGCTCACCAACACCTTACGTTGGTGCAGCCTGACCATTACATGCCTCATAGCCTGTTATGTGTGACTAGCCTGACTATTGCTTGCATCATAGCTATCCGGATGGTTAGCCTAACCTTACATGAATCATAGCTTGTCATACATAGTAAGCCTGATCAGTCCAAAGCCGATCACATGATATGCTAATGTTTCACACACTTAGTTAGATGTTCTTGACATGTATCTCTAGTATATTGATCTAGCATCTCTACATGTTCTAGTCATGATTCTAGCATTCATATATATATCAGTTTATTATTCTAGCGTGTACTTGTATTTCTATTTCATTGCTATATGTACATTGATGATGACATATGCTCCAGTATTCCATTTATTCCAGTATTTCTTATTCCAGTATTCATATCTGTCTTGTATTTCTTTACACTGTATTATAGTTTTTGTCAATATACATGGAATTGCTGTTAGTGCATGTACTTCGTTCCATCCTGACTGAAAATATTTTTCCAGACCGCGACTTAGAGGACTTATTTTCGACATACTTGGAGATTTGGATGTATTGATTGCAGGTTAGACTATTTATTGTTGTTAGACTTGTCTTGTATTTTATTTGCTTTCTTCGATATCTTCTCGTGCTCGAGTTTATGTGATTGAGTATATTCCATATTATATTGTGATATCTATGTCTCCTTATGGAGTTGGATATTCGTGAGAGATTGTTTAGATAGTATTGTGACCTAGACAGCGTTCTACCGCCGATGTTGCGGCGTAGGCTGGACATACCCACGTACTCGTGCCCCAAATTCTGGGTGCGAGTTGTGACAGAATAGGGTGGCTGAATGCAAAAACATGCATATACTTTTAGTGGCACGTTCATTGATGCTGACGATGAATGTGCCTAAGTTCTTATGGAGTGAGGCTATTATGACAACAGCTTATCTAATCAACATGATGTCGTCAAGAGTATTAGAGATGAAGACACCATATGAGATACTCTTGGTCTCTAATATTTTTATTGTTCCACCCAGAGTGTTTGGATGCACATATTTTGTGAGAGATCACAGATCAATGGTGAGCAAGCTGGATCCACAAGCAGTTAAATGTATCTTTGTGGGATACTTATCAAGTTAGAAATGATACAAGTGTTGGTGTCCCACTAAAAGAAGGTGTAACTCTCCTGAAAAAGTATTCAATAAATGGTTTGCCTAATTGGTACTGAATCAGTATTGTGTAAATAAGTTCCTTAATGCTATGGAGCCCTAAAATATATTAGATAATTGATCATCTAGGAGGCCAACCTAACTACTAACTTATTCCATCAAAAATCATTGATTATGGACCAACCTAAACAGGCAGCCAACCAATTAAAAAAATTACCAGGCTCAGCCCAATCAGTCCGGCCCAATAACAAACTAATAACTTTTTTGAGACAGACGGGTCGGATCAGAAACCGTGAACCAACGCACCTCACCCGACCCGAGCCGGTGGATTGGTTTAGATCTGAATATGGGAAACATTGTTCCCTATTTCTTTTTTATTTTCCCCTGTACCTATGGGATGCCGCTCGCACCGCCACAATGTCACGAAGGTTCCAGATAAGTCTCGACCATCGCCACATCAATGATTCGTGACCGCGTTCACCTCCACCGACCCATCCACGCCTATCTCCGTCATCCATGGCTAATGGCCTCGCCTCGCCATAATCTATAAATAGGATCCTGAACCTATTCATTCTTCACCACACTTTCCTAGGTGAAGCCCTGCCCCGCTCTCAAGTCTCTCTCACTTTCCTCCTCCCTTATGTTCGAAGAAACGATTACAAACTGTAACCGTCTCCTCGTTAAGCTTTTGGCCATGGCCGCATCGTCATCGTTGAGTCGAAAGTGACTCTTGACAAGCGACGGGTTGACTCAGTTATCGACGTTGAATTCCTTCTTCACGACATTTCGATTAACGCGAGTTCTTCACCGGAGTAACGAGTGACGTCCTGACGAGTTGGAGGAACTGTATCAAAATGCCGTCGATCGACTGACGAACACAGTAAGTACATCCTCTTCTCGATTGATCACATTTCCATTCATTTGATCTTCCTCAAACTGAGAATTGTTGACGCGTGAATTGATCTATTCGTTCGACGCAGAGTTCGATCGATCGTCACCAACGGGTCATAGCAGGATGACTCATGTGTGTCTCAGTTCGGACACGACTGCTATTCCAAGTTCGTTTAGGTATGGTGAATTACTCTTTCTCATATCTTAGTTTTGACTGTGTCAACAATTTTGTAGGTATTCTCGACACTGTTTATTGAGTTCAGACTTGGCACACTATCAGTAAAATAAAGTTGTCCCTAACTGAATTGGACACGAGGAAACACCCTGACACAATGACTCATATGTAACACTTGAGCCTACATCTGTAGCTATGTCATATTTAACACAGTGTCCGAGTTCGACACGACATCGAGGTGATCTGAAATGTTTACTTTAGAAGCATTCAGTCAAGCTTTCAAAAGCATATTTGAAAGGTGAGTAACGGCCAGACCAAAGAATAGGGGATGATCTTAGATCAGGCCTAGTAGTAGTATCATGTGCTAGAACTCAGTATCTCTTACTCATAATCTAAATTAAGTAGATATTAAGTTCAGTTAGTAATCTATAACTAAAGAATTTAGTTTACTAAAGAGATCAATTAGTTGGAACCAAGATATTGGTTAGTTGGTAAGAAATGTGAAGTAAGTATTAGTAAGAGTTTGTTAGTAAGTAAACTTGATTAATTAGAAAAACTTATTAAGCTCTAGAAGCTTATAGTCAGTTACTTTAAAATAAGAGTCTAATATTTTAATATTGGTTTCATAGGAGAACTTGACCCTTCCATTATCCTTCACAAGGACCAAGGCAAGTACACTTTTCTGCTACATTTACAATATTTTATTTTTCATATTGATTGCATGTTTTATTATTGTTATTGATCGTCTTGATTGAGTTGGGAGGGTGACATGAGTCATAGCATGTGGTTTACCATTAGCCGGACGAACGATTGACTGCTAGCACTTTATGTGCCTTACGTCCAAATTGATTGACTGCTAACATTAATTAGTTCCTTACTATATAATTGACTGATAAAACTAATTAATGTCTTATCCAACTGATTGACTACTAGTACTTTGAGTGCCTTATACCGATTAGCCCCTACATGCTATGATTAGTGTCTATTTGCATGATTTTTACTGCTGTAGTGCATATGGATTTTATTGCATTAGTCAACTCTTTATTTCCCATTATCACTTATTATTTATATTGCATGATATTGTAATTGGTGTGGGATTTGTGTTACTTTGCTCCATCCTGATTAGATAACCGTGGCAGGTGAGGATGATGACGAGATATACCCTAGCTATTATGGTCCCTCTAAGGATGTGGTAGTAGATGCTGGACAGGACTTGGAGACTCCTTCTGAGACTTAGGCCATTTTAGTATACTTTCATTATGGACTTGTATTGTGTTGTGATAATATCGTGTTGTGTAGTTGAGTACTCTTAGTTGCCTTTACCATTTATCGTGTTTATTCCCGGATATTTTTACTAAAAGGACGTATAATAATTATATTTGTGGAACTTGGTGATTTGCGATCGATATTAGTTATGTGATGAGTTCAGTGATAAATATAAACAATTGAGGTTTAGAACAGCTTACTACCGCTGTGTTCACAATGTAGGCTGGGCGTGTATGACTCATATCTGATTATTTAGGAGCGAAGCAGGACATGTTTTTAGTGGTGGCCATGCAGGCCTGCTTGATAGCACTTAGGACTTAAAAGTACTATTGAGGGACTTGTTAGATTAGGAAATCTCAATCATAGTTAGGATCGGGTTTTGGGGAATCATATGTTTGCTAGTATGATTTATTTTGCCTTAATTTTGTCTTATTTTCTTATGGACACTTATGTTCTCTTCCCCTACTTCAGAAAATGGCAAAGGGAAGAAAGGAGACGCAAGGCCGTACCCCCAGCATTGCGGCTTCCGTAGGAGCATCCTCTGCCCGCCCAGGTGATAGAGAGATATCTGAGGCTCCTCCCTCACCTCCCGTACTTCCACCGAGTGACATTCCGGCCGTCCCACCTACCGGACCCTTTCCCCTTGATAGCGCCCAGCTTTTCGAGTTGGTCCGAGGTTTAGTGGATTCCCAGAGAGATCAGATCAAAGGACTAGTGGACTCCTAGCACGACCAGATTCGTAGCTTGGTAGAGACCTAGCGAGACCAGACCACCGTCATGAGAGAGAGCCTAGAAAATGCTCACTTGGTCACCTTAGCTGCCATGGACAAGATAACAGCTCAGACCACTCAGGCACCGTAGTACATCCAACCTAAGTTTGGGACCATTATGGACTTTCGAAAAATGAACCCCAGGGGGTTTGAAGGCACTGAGGGAATCATTTACGCGGATGAGTAGTTAGAAGACATTGAGCGACTCCTATGCGTTATTAGGCTCCTGGAGGACTTGAAGGTCGAAGCAACCGGACTACAGTTCTGCGACCTAGCCTGTCACGCCCCAGTCCCAAAATTATGTGGAACCAGGCCATGTGGCATTGGCCAGCTGACACGTCTCCGAAGGAAAACCCAATTTATTGGACCCAAAGAGACGTGCTACGCTGTCCTAAAATACTAACAAATATAGTACTAGCATATAACAGGTAACATCTAATCTCATCCATAATATATCAAGGAATACTGAAATAAGTACTGGAATATAAGTGCTAAATCTGAAATGTCATAGTACAACCCAGATATGTCTGGTGGAAACAAACCCACTATAAAACTAAAATAAGAGTGCTGAAATATAACATGACTAGAGCATCGGCTATCTAGATAAAGAGGCTCCAGCTCTACATGGTAAGTCTACCCAAGATCATAGAAACTCGGATGGCAGCACCTCTAGCTCCTCCTCGGATACGTACCTCGTCTCCTGCCCAGGTTCGTATACCGTGGGATAATACGCCTCATCTAAATCTGGAAGAGAACCAGGTCCTCAGTGGGACATAACAAGATACATAAAAGCATGCCATATATAATACTGAATAAATAAAGGGTGAGCTAACCATCTAAGTGTATGCAAGTGTGAAGGCAACCTTGGTACGTATGGGTTGGCGTAGGCATAACGTCCAATGTCCTCTAGAGTGTGGTATCTGCAACGTTCATCATTCCGAAGAATAAGGTATCTGTATATATATAACATCCAACACTCTAAGGGACGTGGTATCTGCAAAGTATATATACGTCTGTATCACTCCGAAGAGTACGGTATCTGCAATAAAGGAGGTGGGTGTCCCATACGCCTACTAGTCGTCTTCCCCGCCTAATGCGGATATACAAGTCGAATACATGACGTACATACCACATAACTATATGCCAAGTCACAACTTTCTAGATAATCCTGACTACGTGCTAAACCGTGATGTGTGTTCCACGCACCGGTAGCTAATCGAGTACGCAAATTCGCATCCTAACATGAGTTGCAATCGTAATACGTGTACCAGTATCAGGGTCTAGGAGGATATCAGAATACCCTCGCATCTACAGGTGAGTCTACTAATGTCTAAGTCAGATACACTACATATCGACATATTTGTCGATTGCACCCGAGTCAATCTCAGGCGCACACAGTTATATGTATTTTGTAACAGGAATATATGCAACAATTTATAATTTAAACAGTAAAATTTGGCAAGGTATACTTGCCAAGTAAGAGATCCGTATAGTGCAAGCATCTACAGCAGTATTAAGTTGAAGGAGTGAGGCTTAGGGTTTTGGGGTGTATTGCATGGATATATATAGAGAATAAGAGGCGGTGGGGAAGCTTAGTGTTTAAGAAAACTAAAACTACTGCCGCTGCTGTTTCTTTTTTTTTATTGGTTTTGGTTTCGGTTGAGGGGTGTTTAGTAATATTAGTGTTAAGGAGTGGTGGAATGAGAAGCTTACACGTATGGGAAAGCAAAGCAAAGTAAAATTGGGTTTTGCTTCTACTGCTGATATTTTCTTCACCTAATGGGTTGGGATTTGGTTTTTACGCGCGGAGAAGTATAGGGGGGGAAGGAAGAGTTTACGCGGGGGAGAAAAAGACAGGCCGTGGTTTTGTTATTGCTGCTGCTGCTGTTTACGCGCGTAGAAGTATGCGCGGGGTGATGGTTAACGAGTTGCGGTTTTTGGTTTTAGGTTTGATCCAATGGGAAATTCTATTCTAATAAATTATATATATATATATATATATATATATATATATATATATATATATATATATATATATTTATATATATATATTATATTGGTGCATACGGTTAAGCTAACAACTGCCCAAAGGATCTCCTTTATGAAATAAATTTGGAAAAATTTATAATGGCTTCATAAATCCTCTAAGTGCTCAAATATCTCAAAATAAAATCTAATAAAATCTATTCTCTCTAATTGGATCATAATAATACGTTTTCAGGGTTAGGGATTTTACATAGCCCAGACTTGGTTCCACAGTGAGCCAAAGCTTGCCGTTTTAGGATTGACTTGGGAGAGGTTCCGAGAGTTGTTCAAGAAAAAGTTTTATCCTGCTACAGCTAAAGAAATTTGGGAGAGACAATTCCAAAACCTATAGCAAGACAACCGCACTGTCGATGAGTATGTTGCCGAGTTCGATCGTCTGAGTCATTTCGTGGAGTACATGGTTCATAATCTGAAGGACCGAGCATGACAATTCCAACAGGGACTTGCCACAGAGATTGGTGTTCATGTCATGGGTAGTGGCACCGAGACTTATGCACAGATGCTGACTATTGCCCAAGGAGTTGAAGCCAAGTTGGACCCTCGCCCGAAGAGAGATTGAGACACTTATAGAGACAACAACAGTTATTCTGGCTTCACAAAGAAGCCCAACACTCAGGCGAGGACTTTTTTGCCGCAGCAGTAGCCTCCACCTCGTCCACCAGTTAGAGGCCCCGCACCACCACCCCAGCAGCCGAGACAGACTCAGATCATTCTGACTTGCGGGCATTTTCAGAGGAAGGGCCATACTTGGTAGATTTGTAGGAAGAGGCTTGGACAGTGCCTTGTATGTGGAACTGCTGATCATCAGGCCAGAGACTGTCCCTCATCTCGTTCAGCGGGAGAATCGGCTCCAGTTCAGGCAGAACTACTTGGACCACTGCAGAAAGGTCCATCCTTGCCCACTCAGTAGCAGAAATTTGCCATGCACCAGCAGCAGTGTACATCACCGCAGGGACGTACCTTTGCTATGGCCGTTAAGGAACCAGAGGCTGTAATAGATGTCATCACAGGTTCACTCCTACTTTACTCATTTCCCGTTATTGCTTTATTTGACTCTAGTACAACACATAGTTTCATATCAGTTGAATTCATGCATAGACACGGTTTAGCACCTGCTTTCACTAAGAGAAATTATAGAATCATGACCGACGAAGGAATAGTACTCGTCAGCGATACTTGTGATTGCCCCATTACTATAACAGACAGGGAATTTAGAGCCAAGCTTCTCGTAATGCCACTCCCGGGATTCGTTGTAGTCCTTGGGATGGATTGGTTGAGTGAGCACCATGCAGTTATTGATTGTCATCAAGGCAGTATTATCTTTAGCCTGCCAGGAGAGCCTCAATTTGAAGTTAAGAGAGAAGCTAAAGTAAAAATAGGAGAAGTCAACTATGGAGAAGTACTAGAAGACAAAGAGCTGCCGCATCCTATTATTGCTGAGTTCTTAGATGTTTTTCCAACCGAACTACCCGATCTCCCACCCGATTGAGACATAGAGTTTTCCATTAACTTAGTCCCCGGAGTTGCACCAGTGTCCCAGAATTGCTATCGGGTTAACCCGAAGGAATTGAAGGAGATGAAGGAGCAAATTGATGAGCTAGTAAGCAAGGGCTTCATCCGATCCAGCGCTTCACCCTGGGGAGCGCCAGTCCTCTTTATACATAAGAAGGACGGGACCGTCAGGATGTGCATAGACTACTGGGCCTTGAACAATATTACAATCAAGAATAAATATCCCTTGCCCCGGATAGACGAGATTTTTGATCAGTTGAGTAGAGCAAAAGTATTCTCCAAGATAGACTTGAGCTCTGTATATCACCAAGTGAATGTTAAGGAGCGGGACATCCCTAAGACAGCCTTCAACATCAGATATGGGCAGTACGAGTTCCTATTAATGCCTTTCGGACTCACCAATGCCCTAGCAATCTTCATGAATCTCATGAATAAGGTTTTTCATCAGTACTTAGACAAATTCATTGTAGTTTTCATAGATGACATCCTAATATACTCCAAGACCCCGGAAGAGCACGAAGAACATTTAAGGATAGTTTTGGAGATCTTGAGAAAAGAAAAGTTGTATGGGAAGCTCTCCAAATGTGAATTTTTCTTGGACAAAGTAGAGTTCCTTGGACATGTAGTTACAGGGGACGGAATCGCAGTAGATCCGAAGAAGATCGTAGCAGTAGAGTCATGGACTACCCCGAGCTCGGTAGCGGAAGTCAGGAGTTTCCTAGGACTAGCAAGTTATTATCAAAAATTTGTTAAGGATTTTGCCAATATTTCAGAACCTCTAACCAAGCTTACAAGGAAGAATAAAGAATTTATATAGACTGAGGCCTACTATTCAGATTTTGAAGAACTCAAGAAAAGATTAACCACTGCTCCCATTTTGGCTTTACCATCCAGATCAGGAGGATTCGCCATCTATAGTGATGCATCTAGTAAAGGCTTGGGGTGTGTAATTGAACAAAATAAGAGGGTGATAGCTTATGCTTCTAGGCAACTAAGGCCTCATGAAAATAATTACCCTACTCATGACCAGGAGCTTGCAGCGGTCATCTTTGCCTTAAAGCTTTGGAAGCACTACTTGTATGAGGAAAGAGTGGAAATCTTCACAGATCACAAAAGTTGGAAATATGTCTTCCCTCAGAAGGAACTAAATATGCGGCAGAGATGATGGTTGGAATTTATGAAAGACTTTGACATCATACTTCAATATCATCCAGGGAAGGCAAATGTAGTAGCCGATGCACTTAGTCGGTATCCAATAGCCATGTTCCTTACCATGGATCAACATCTTTTAGAAGACTTGGAAAAGTTGGGGATAAAAGTTGTTATTCCTGGAGTTAAAGGGTAGCTAATGAACCTGCAAGTCCAGTCCAGCCTCATGGAGAAGATTAAAGAGACCTAGTTTTTAGATGAGAGTCTTCGCTGCATCAAAGCACAAGTACAGATGGGAATACTTGATAATTTTATCATCGTCGCAGATGGAACACTTAAACGGGGCACCAGGCTTTCTTTACCCACCGGAAGCTTGAGAGAGGAGATTATGCAAGAAGTACACCAGTCCCAATACTCTATCTATCCAGGAGCTACAAAGATGTATAAGGACTTGCGGGAATATGTATAGTGGTATAGAATAAAGAGAGACGTCGTCAGGTTTATCTTAAGATGCTTAGTATGGCAGCAAGTGAAGGCGGAACGCCAGAGACCCGGGGGACTATTACAACCCTTGCCCATTCTAAAATGGAAGTGGGAACACATTACCATGGACTTTTCTCGGGTTTGCTGCGATCACCTAGCAAAAAAGACGCAATTTGGGTAATTATGGATTATTTGACCAAGTCTGCACACTTTATACCTTTCAAGGTAGGGCTATCAACCGAGAAGTTAGCAGAGTTATACATGAGGCAAATGTGAGGATCCATGGAGTACCAGTCAGTATTGTTTCAGACCGAGATAGCCGGTTCACCTCGCATTTTTGGAGAAGTCTGCAAGAAAGTTTGGGCACACAATTGAAGTTCAGCACGACTTATCACTCGCAGACAGATAGCCAGTCTGAGAGGACAATCCAGAATTTGGAAGGTATGCTGCTAACTTGTGCTTTAGACTTTGGAGGGTCGTGGGAAGACCATTTGCACCTGGTGGAGTTTGCTTATAATAACAGCTACCAAGCTAGCATTGGTATGACCCCGTTTGAGGCCTTATATGGAAGGCGATATTGTACACCCTTGTCATGGGATGATGTCGGAGAAAGGGTACTACTTGGACCTGAGATGGTGATAGATGCAGCAGACAAAGTCAGGATGATCAGAGACAGGCTCAGACTCGCCCAGGATAGACAAAAGCATTGGGCAGATAATAGTCGAAGGCCCCTGGAGTTCGCAGCTGGAGACTTTGTATTCTTGAGGATTTCTTCTACTAGAGGCACTATCAGATTTGGAAGGGGAGGAAACTCAGTCCAAGGTATATTGGACCATTCGAGATTTTAGACAAGGTAGGCGAAGTTGCTTATTAACGCATAATCTCGAGGGAGTAAACAATGTGTTTCGTGTCTCCTAGATTCGAAGATATATAGCTGACCCTGGGCATGTACTGGGCCACTTAGAATTGGAGGTGGGGCCTAGCCTCACGTACTCAGAACAACCAGTGGAAATCTTAGACCGACGAGAGAAGCCGCTGAGGAACATGACCATTCCACTTGTCTGAGTCGCATGGAGGCACCATTCCCCCAGAGAATCCACTTGGGAAAGAGAAGACGAAATGAGGGAGAAGTATCCCTATCTCTTTCAAGTCTTATGTACCCTCTTCTTGTACCCTTGAAGTTTCGAGGACAAAATTTTTCAAAGGGGGAAAGATTTGTAACTCTCCTGAAAAAGTATTCAATAAATGGTTTCCCCAATTGGTACTGAATCAGTGTTGTGTAAATAAGTTCCTTAATGCTATGGAGCCCTAAAATATATTAGATAATGGATCAACTAGGAGGCCAACCTAACTACTAACTTATTCCATCCCATCCCATTGATTATGGACCAACCTAAACTAGCAGCTAACCAATTAAAATAATTACCAGCCTCAGCCCAATCAATCTAGCCCAATAACAGACTAATAAATTCTTTGGGAGACGGGTCGGATCAGAAATCGCGAATCAACGCACCTCACCTGATCTGACCCAGTGGATTAGTTTAGATCTGAATGTGGGAAACACTGTTCTCAATTTCTTCTTCGTTTTTCCCCTGCACCGATGGGATGTCGCTCCGATCGACGCCAACCGCACCACCACGATGTCACGAAGGTTCCAGAGTAGTCTCGACCATCGCCATGTTAACGATCCGTGACCGCGTAGATCTTTACCGTTCACCCCCACTGACCCATCCACGTCGATCTCCTCCGTCCATGGCTAACGGCCTCGCCTCGCCATCATCTATAAATAGGATCCCGAACCCATTCATTCTTCACCATACTCGCCTAGGCGAAGCCTTGCCCTTCTCTCAAGTCTCTCTCACCTTCCTCCTCCCTTCTGTTCCAAGAAACGGTTACAAACTGTAACCGTCTCCTCGTCAAGCTTCTGGCCATGGCCGCATCATCATCACCGAGTCGAGAGTGACTCTTGACAAGCGATGGGTTGACTCAGTCATAGATGTCGAATTCCTTCTTCATGGCCCTTCGATCGATGCGAGTTATTCACTAGAGTAATGAGCGGCGACCCGACGATTTAGAGGAAATGCATCAAAATGCTGTCGATCGACCGACGAACATAGTAAGTACATCATCTTCTCGATTGATCACATTTCCATTCATTTGATCTTCCTCAAACTAAGAATTGTTGACGCGTGAATTGATCTATTCGTTCGACGCAGAGTTCGATCGATCGTCACCAACGGGTCAGAGCAGTACGACTCTTGTGTGTCTCGGTTAGGACATGACTGCTTTTCCAAGTTCATTTAGGTATGGTGAATCAATCTTCCTCATAGTGTAGTTTGTGACTGTGTCAATAATTATTAGGTATTCTCGACACTATTTATTGAGTTCAGACTTGGTACACTATCAGTAAAATGAAGTTGTCCCTAACTGAATTGGACACGAGGAAACACCCTGACACTAGGACTCATATCTAACACTTGAGCCTACATCTGTAGCTATGTCATGTTTGACACAGTGTCCGAGTTCGACACAACATCGAGGTGATCTGAAATGTTACTTTAGAAGCATTCAGTCAGGCTTTCAAAAGCATATTTGAAAGATGAGTAACGGTCAGACCAAAGAATAGGGGATGGTCTTAGATCAAGCCTAGTAGTAGTATCATGGGCCAGAACTTACTATCTCTTACTCATAATCTAAATTAAGTAGATATTAAGTTCAGTTAGTAATCTATAACTAAAGGATTTAGTTTACTAAAGAGATCAATTAGTTGGAACCAAGAGATTGGTTAATTGGTAAGAATTGTGAAGTAAGTATTAGTAAGAGTTTGTTAGTAAGTAAACTTGATTTATTAGAAGAACTTATTAAGCTCTAGAAGCTTATAGTCAGTTACTTTAAAATAAGACTCTAATATTTTAATATTGGTTTCATAGGAGAACTTGAACCTTCCACTATCGTTCGCAAGGACCAAGGCAAGTACACTTTTTCGTTCTATTTATAGTATTTCGTTTTTCATATTGATTGCATGTTTCATTATTGTTATTGATCGTCTTGATTGAGTTGGGAGGGTGACATGAGTCATAGCATGTGGCTTATCATTAGCCGGACGAACGATTGACTGCTAGTACTTTATGTGCCTTACGTCCAAATTGATTGATTGCTAACATTAATTAGTGCCTTACTATATAATTGACTGATAGCACTAATTAATGTCTTATCCAACTGATTGTCTGCTAGCACTTTTAGTGCCTTATACCGATTAGCCCCTACATGCTATGGTTAGTGTCTATTTGCATGATTTTTACTTAGTGCAGTGCATATGTATTTTATTGCATTGGTCAACTCTTTATTTCCCATTATCACTTATTATCTATATTGCATGATATTGTAATAATTGTGGGATTTGTGTTACTTTGCTCCATGCTGAATGGATAATCGTGGCAGGTGAGGATGATGACGAAATATACCCTAGCTATTACGGTCCCTCTAAAGACGTGGTAGTAGATGCTGGACAGGACTTGGAGACTCCTTCTGAGACTTAGGCCATTTTAGTATACTTTCATTGTGGACTTGTATTGTGTTGTGATACTATTGTGTTGTGTACTTAAGTAATCTTAGTTGCCTTTACCATTTACCGTGTTTATTCTCAGATATTTTTACTAAAATGACGTGTAATAATTGCATTTGTGGAACTTGGTAATTTGGGATCGATATTAGTTATGTGATGAGTTCGGTGATAAATGTAAACAATTGAGGTTTAGAACAGCTTATTACTGCTGTGTCCACAATGTAGGTTGGGCGTGTCCGACTCATATCTGATTATTCGGGAGCAGAGTGTAACAGAAGGTTGTTTGTCAGTATGGACGTGACCTTTCGGGAGTTTGAACCATTTTATGGGAAGAAGACGGTGTTGAGTTTCTTGTTCGAGGATGGCTTTACTGATGCTAGTAGAGAGGGGAGAATGAGAGTGGCATCGTGGTTGGTATAAATCCATGTCCTTTTGAGTCACCGAGGAGTGGTGGTATCTCTGTAGGGAGCCGCCAATCAGGGGTAGCTGACAGCCAGGGAGAGATGAGAGTATATAGGGAGCATGAGCACTAGGAGCACCAGAAGCAGCATACGCATCATGAGACGCCTTATCTACCTATGCTAGTACCCACAAATGTTGATGTCTCAAGTCCCTCTTCTCCAGGTCCTTCTTCAGCCTTTCCACCCGAGTCACCTGGTAACAATTCCTTCCCTGATACTTCTAATACTCTTGTCTTACTTCGTAGAACTTCTAAAGTCAATGCTAGAAAACCTCCAGCTAAGTTTGGCAGTTGGGATACTGACATTGGACATTATATTTTATATGCATCCATTCCACCTGTATATAAGTCCTTCCTTGTATCATTGCATTCAGTGTTTGTACCTAACAACTGTCAGGTAGCTAAGAAAGATCCTATGTGGTTGAGTACCATGCAGGAGGAACTTTATGCCTTGAAGAATAGCGACACATGGGAGCTGGTACCACTGCCAGCTGGGAATCGTGTTGTTGGATATAAATAGGTTTATACTGTTAAACAGACTCCAGAAGGCAAGATTGACAGGTACAAGGCCATATTGGCTGCTAAAGGCTACATCTAAACTTATGGTATCGACTATGACGAGACATTTGCTCTAGTAGTAAAGATGAGCATTGTGTGAGTGTTGGTGTCATGTACTGCCAACTTCAATTAGCAACTACATCAGCTAGATATCAAGAACGCATTTTTGCATGGGAATCTCTAGGAGGAGGTGTATATGGAGATTCCACCAGACTTTGCTACTTCACAAGCAACTGAAAAGGTATACAAATTGAAGAAGTATTTGTATGGGCTAAAGTAGTCTCCGAGAGCATGGTTTGATAGATTCAGGCTTGTATCCTGTGGTATGGGGTATAGGTAGTGCAATAGAGATCATACTATATTTTATAGGCACTCCAAGACTTGTATCACTGTTCTTGCAGTCCATGTTGATAATATTGTAATTACTGGAGACGATACTAAGGAGATCCTACAACGAAAGAAAAGACTTGGAGAGGAATTTGAAGTCAAGGATCTAGGAAAGTTGAAGTACTTCCTTAGAATTAAAATTGTAAGGTTACGAAAGGGTATAGTGCTTTCTTAGCGAAAGTATGCTCTTGACCTTCTTTTAGAGACATGGATACTGGGATGCAGGGTTGCTTCTACCCCTATCGAGCAGAATCACAAGTTGTGTGCCGAGGGTGATTATCTGGTGAGTAAGAAACAATATCAAAGATTAGTTGGTTGACTTATATATTTATGCCATACGAGACATTACTCATGCCGTGAGTGTGGTGAGTAGATATATGCATGATCCGAGAGAGCAATATATGGAGGCAGTGTCACGCCCCAATCTCTCGAAAGTCCGATTGTCCTTGCTGGACGTGATATCACCACGCCAATGCTCTCGCAGGATAATCATTCTTATCGGAACGTGATACCGTACGAGCCTAGAGTTGCACTGGCATAAAAAAAAAATGATAAATGTTCTGGTTGTCATCGAAAGACCAAGTTGTAGCAGAAAAAGAATAATATTACGGACAAGAAACACATCAGAGTAAACGAAGCGAAGCTCTTTATTGAATCATGAAGTAGGTTACAACGCTTTCTATTGCCAAAATGAGAATGCCACAATGGCTTACAACACTCATGCTCTCTCTTGCTTACAAATGATGTCGCCGTTCCATGCATCATTTCCCGTATATCCAAGCTAAGGCCTCGCGGCTGAGTACCTGGAAAGAATTCTCATAAACGTGGGTTAGTACACATCTTATACTGGTGAGCAGGAAAACCCATTTGCCTAAACCAATACTAAATAATCATGTCAATGCAGCAGTTATTATATGGTAGTCTTACTAGTTATTTACTTAGATCAATTCAGAGGCATTCATGGCATGTTGTACAAAAGCAGTAAAGCATGTGAGCATTGAAATCAAACAAGCGCACTAGCATGTTATATCCTATTCACACAAGCAAAACATATGAAACCTATCCAACCGTGCCACTATCTGAGTCTTTCTACCAATAATGCGCACACTCTTGCCCGAGGCAAGGCGGTGCCCGCCTCCTACACAAACACATATTATCAAATCGACTGCTATATATATGAAGGTCACTGGCCGAGCCATAATGAACATATAACAAATGTGAGTATCCTTCCAATATATTTGGTTGCAATATCTCAACTGTAGTTCCCGCAAATGTCTTGTACCGAAATACAAGTTGAAGTAAGTGATGTTCCATCCATCCGAAGGTTGCAACACCTCAGTTGTATGTCTCTTTATACCGTGCTTCAGAAGCATTTCTAATGATTCCTCCTAGGCCGAGTGGTCCCGGTGCCTTGGTGCCTATCCCATTCGAGCTAGGAATCCCAAACCTAGTGCAACGATGAAATAACCAACTATAAGACGCAAGCACAACACTGAAACGAAGTAATGATGTAAGCATCTACTTGCCACAAATTTCTGTTCTTAAATTATGCCGCAATGCACCATGCCGCTTCTCGACACAGTGTTCCTCTTTCCAAACTCTCCAAATCCCTATCGATAGTTGCCCAGTTTTGAACCACAAGTTCACACTCCGCTTGTGGAAGCACCATAACTTTCTACCATGTGCCTGATGCACGGCCAGTGCCAGAGTTTTCGATGTTCCAATCATGATGTTCAACTCAAGCCACAAATTATATTTATCTAAATGACGCACACTCTATGGATGCCACAGTGTAGTGTTCCAATGTTCCAGACTAAGTGCTCAATATGCAAGGTGTTATCTATTTTATTAAGTATAAAGGAGTAGAAGATAAGGGACAGAGCCTACTCTCCAAGTCTGAATCCACTAGATACTCTGCCTTGTCGATACGGTCGATTCTTTTAATCTGTGGTCCGATGCAAAGCACGATCTACTCAATTGGTATGACCGTGCGAGCAGGTCGTGCTCTCTAAATCATCCGACCTAGTCAGACTAAGAAAGACGTCATTATCTCTCCAATCCCACTATTTCTACACTTCTCTAAATGAACACACCGATTCCATTGCTCGCCGCCCATGCCTCAGCCAGTGTGACGTACCACTCTAATTGCTCTGAATTTTGTACACCACTTGTACACAAAAATTAACTTACTTAGTACTTTTTCTAGTCTAAATCTCAGTGTAATGCAACTTGCGTGTGCGGGGCATTACATAATACACCACTTAGAATAAGGTTTGTCGTCGAACCAAACCATTATCTATTCCTTTCTTGTGCGTCGCTTGCCCATTACATAAACTCTGCTCCATGTAACTCATACTTCAGTGATCCAAAATCATCATCTTCACTTCACGCTCGATGCTCACACAAAAATTCTATATTCCCACATCCTCCTTGTAACTCAATTCGAATTCAGCATATCGTTTAGTTTGGATCATTTAAATATTTAAGGCATCATCGAAATACATGCATTTCAGCCAAGCTAAGCGCTAGCAAATTTGGACAAGTTACAAGGGTATCTTCACATCCAAACCACCAATCGCTTCACTCTCGACTGAATCGATCCTAACGTTCATCCCATAACTCATTCACACCCGTGCAAACTCCAGATACATGATTCTCCACTAATGATCTCTGTACTTGACCCAATTCAATTCACGTTCCGGCTCGACCCATTCCCTAGCAATAACCCAACACACACGCTTCAAGTCCTTGCGCGTCCAAGCGCAATGAATATTTTGCAAGGCCCTACCATCCGACTAATTTTGAATTCTTGCTTGCATCGTCCGAGATTAACCAACCAAACTCTAACTTAACTTCGATCGCACTATGTTCCTTACACACCATCTCAAATATTATCTTTATTCTCTGAACGATCATCACATATGATACTACTTTAGCTAAGCGATTTACCCAAACATCACAATATACTCCTAGATCAGTTCGGTCTAATACCCCTTATTGCAAACTCAATTCCTCTATGGATGAACATCTATTTAGGGTTCATATGATCCGCGAAGATTTTGCCGCCACGCCAAAGGATAGTGTCATCACGATTTTGATGCAGACACAATCACCACAATTCCTAGGTCATGTATGGAATGGCTCTTCTTATGCTGCTTCCACTGTCTCGAAGCACATGATATCACCTTCACCCTCTGCATGAGTACGTACTGCAAAACAAGTCTGATTTTATCTTGTAGATCTGAGGCACATCTGTCCTTCTGGAATTGCAATAATTTGATCTAAAATGAGCCGCAACTTTAACTTTTTGAAGCTAGTTACACAGTCGTCAATTCATATGAATGTTATTCCCTTCTGGGGCACTACGAGTCAGAAGTGATGCAATTTTCAATAATCTGCGACTTCTAATCTAATCTTCAATAATCTGTGACTTCTAATCTAATCTTCGATAATCTGCGATGAGTCAGAAGCGATACATCCTGAATAATAAATCCTCAATTATTCCTTTCTATAATTAACAACTCTTCATATCTAGTAAGGGTAGTTCAAATTGGTCTCGATCCGCCAAAACTTCCATTAGGTTCTATCTAAATGGCTTCTAATAATTATTTGTTACGCCTTTTAATAAATGTAGAACAATATATACACAAATACAAATGAGCTAAAAAGGAAGAGACATCTAGGATAAAAGTGGATTTTACCCTCAAGCTTGCCCAACTATAATTTGGAACTTAACTAAGCTACAAATGACGTACGGTACATGCAAAAATATACTAAATGCAATATTCATATTTACAACATATAGCTTGGCAACTTAATAAAAAAATAAGAAAAAAAAAGATATTCTTCAATAAATACAAACAAATAAAAACAAAAACTTAAATTGGATAAGCACTTAGGAATAAAAATGACATTGTCCCTTATCTTGGAAGTTAACCACATGAAAATGGATGGTTAAGATAACTCTAACGTTTTCCTAACTAACAAACTATCCAAACTAGATAATAATATAATTAATAGGCCACTAGTGTAACGACCCGCTTCGCTCAGTCAGTAGAGTCGATTCAAACAGCGCAAGTGTAACGACCCGACTAGCCTAGCTCGGCGAGATGACTCGCTTCATAAGAAGGCATTCATACTTGGCCCTTCAGAAGTTCAGACTTAGAATTTCAAAGGCGCGCTCGGAGTCTCATTCGGCCGATGCGATACATCGCTAAGGTGGGTGGCTTCGCTGAACCTGTCTTTGCTTGGCCTTCACACTTAAAATATGGACGACACATGCTTGTCGCTAGGCAAATAATTGATGCATGCCAATAAAAGAGTTCAACATAACTAGCTAAGGGAATAATCCCATAATGTATTACTTATATAGAATATGGAGATAATGTCACGTCCCGATCTCCCGCAGGCTAAATCGGCGGTCCCCGCTAGGCGAGAATTACCGTGCCAGCGCTCCCGCGGGATGATCGTTTGACCCATCTGGGCATGATGTCGCACGAGCGTGAGTTGCGCCCATGCAAGGCAGTGATTCTTTGGCTGGCGGTAAGAGTTCTAAGCCACAGAGTCGCACAGATTGTCCGAGTGCAGCAGAATTATGAACGCATAGGCGATCGGTAACAAGTTCACTGAGTCGACAATAGAGGAAGCATTAAATAACACAAGTTAAAGTAAAACTCTTTATTGATATAAATAAGTGTTACAGGCGGCGCTTGGCCGAGATTACAATTCGCTCAGATCTCTCTCTCTGAAACAGTAAAAGTGTGCCAAATGGCTACAATTGTGGAATGATTGTACAGATGAATATTCAGGCGATGTTCCAACATTATGTTTTATATATGTGCTTCAGTTCCGGACGCAGCTCTCCAAGGCTCCGGATTTGACTCTATGCCTTAGCACGCACGAAGGAGGCATCTGCACCGATCGAGGTTCTTTCGCACCCTGCAAACGATCTGGTGGATTATCAGTACATTGAATGCACTGGTGGGGAGGCTACTCGCCCGCTCGACAAACCCAAACACGTAATATAGGTTCTGTGCACAAACTATTTTGTTGTCTTTCTAGTTGCCTTAGGATCAGTTTCATGGCATAGATGAATAGCCTAATTCGTGTGGCAGTGCGCCGTGCGATATAAGAGGAAACACGGCGAGACTTACCAACTTATCATATTCCTTCCCTGTCCAAGGCAAACCAAGTTAATTCAAGCACGAGCATGTATAAACATTCAGGGCAATAGCATATACAAACACTGTATTGTGAGCGAGGTTACGATTCGGGTACACGAGTTACGAGAAATACCAGGTGTGTTGCATAAGATGTTCAAGTGCTCTTTATGCACAAGTGTTATTATACCACGATCGTTCAGGTTTTTTTGACATTCTTGATGCGATGCAATGACTCGCACGCGGATAGTCGCTAAGCGAGGATGACTTATCTATATGAACAATTATCGCTGGCATAGCCATAAAGGACCTAGTCCATGACGAGGATGAAATGCAACGAAAGCACAAGAGGCACTACAAACCATCATGCCCAGCACAGGAAGACTACACATGAAGTTCCATCCGGACCAGATCGGCCCCAGTGCCCTGGTGACCGTCCGTAGAACTGTGCCTTGTTTCTAAGTTGTCCGCGATATGCATGTCAGGGTCTTCCAAATCCATAACTTGATGTGATAATCCATGATTCTTTGTTCTGAACCGAGCGATTTGCTCCACGAGCTGTGATTCTTTCTTTACTTGACATTATTCTCGTTTAGAGATAAACTTGATGTGATTATCATTCAGATATAAACTTGATAGGATTCTTGATCAATGAACAACTTGCCTTGATGCGTTCCCCTAGTGCGGGGACTGCCTTAGCGACCAAACGGTCCCGAATACTTGCAGGTTCAATTGCACAGAAGGACTATTCGATAGTCTTCTGGCTTACTCAATGCATGCACGATATGCGATAGTGTTACTTGCTTGTGGCATGTTTTCGTGTGGCAAACATTGAGGCTAGGGAATATTACAAGTTAACTTATAAGTAGGCACGCAATGCATTCATAAGAAAACTTAAGCATTCATATTTCGCTCGGGCCCGAAGGTAAGCCGAGGAGTGAAACCGTAAAGGGACTTACCGAGTGACATAGTCTAGGGTTGTGCAGTGTAGCAGTAAAGAAGTGCACAACAAAGTATGAAATATTCATATCGTTCTACTCGAGGCATAGCAGGGTCCAGTTGCATAAGACAAAGGTAGCATACGAGGGTCTGAATATAAGCAATGTTTCATTTCTATGTTCTAACACAAGCAATACAAGTTAGGATTATTTCTTTAGCTAGGTGCATTATATTCTTATTAGCATGCATGGGGTGATTCACATAGCGACTAGCATGCATCATTCCATATTTTAAGTGTGCTGGCTAAGCAAAGACAAGTTTATCGTAGCCACCCACCTTAGCGATGATTCACCTCGGTTGAGCGATACTCCGAGTGAGCCTCTGAAAGCCTAGGCCAAACTCCTGAAGGGACATGTCTAGATATCCTTTGCCTAAAACGAGTCTTCTCGCTGAAGCAAAGTGGTTCGAGACATTGCACTTTTGCCGTTTGAATCGACAGTCCACTTGAGCGGAACGGGATGTTACAGATAGTAACCACTACAAGAAAAAGCGGGATTAGCGACGTATTTTAGCGACTCCAAGTATAAACGTCACTAAATTAGCGACTCGGTAAAAATCGTCGCTAGTCGTCGCTAAATGGCGACATTTAGCGACGTTTAGCGACTTTTATTAAGATTTTAAACGAATAGTCGCTATAAGTTCAATTAAGGTCGCTAAACGTCACTAATATATCTGATTTAGCGACGTTTAGCGTCGTAATTAGCGACGTATATATGAAAAACATTTAGCAACGTATTTAGCGACGTCGTATCTATCGTTGGCGTCGCTAATTTTTTTTTAGCGACATTTTTATTGGACGTCGCTAAACGTCGCTAAATTTTGTTTAATTAGGGCTCAGGTTTCTTTTCTCGATCTATCGAAAATTTCAAAAACGTTTCGATTTCCCCCGCCCCCCCTCTCCGGCGACCGGGTCTCCACGGCTGCGGCTACTCCGGCATCCCCCTCCTCCTCCTCGAGCTCTAGGTAATCTCTCTCTCTCTCTCTCTCTCATGTGACACTGACACAAGACACACTTGACAGACGACACACGCACACAGACACACACGACACACATGACACACACACACACACGCAGACACACACACACGACACACATATACGACACACACACAGACGCAGACACACACACGACACACACACGACACACAGACGCATACACACACACAGACGCAGATTAGGGTTAGGGTTAGGTTTAGGAGAATGTTGCTTGCTTTGAGATCAAAACTTACTATGTACCAACAACTTACTATGTACCACAGACGCAGATTAGGATTAGGGTTGACTAAAAAAACTACATATCTTATGATTATGAGTCAAAACTTACTATGTACCAACAACTGTTCTCGTTTTAAAATCTGTTTCATCTCCACCGAATATTCTAGCCATACCAAAATCTAAAATTTTGGGGTCCATGTCCTTGTCAAGGAGAATGTTGCTTGCTTTGAGATCTCTATGTATAACTCTTAATCGTGAATCTTGATGAATAATTTTTTTCTTTTTTTTAAAATATACTAACGGCCCATTCCCCTTACAATTCAATTCTAAAATTACTATTTTTTCATATTTTTTAAATATGCTAATGGTCAAAGCCCGTTAGTATTCAATTGTACATATATTTATATGCCTATTAGAAAAAATAATTACTAACGGATATAGCCGTTAGAATAATTAAAATATTAACGGACATGAGTTGTTAGGAGGGTAGTTAGTAATATTATCCACGCCTATATACGCATAAAATTTATCCGTTAGAATTATTTTTTGTAACATGTGTTAGACCGTTACAATAGAGGTGTTTTGGTGTAGTGACTCTTCGTCAAGGTTAGTAGATACTGCTTTGTGTTCGTGTCGGGGTCGTGTCATTAATTGCTAACTTGTGATTGTTATTTGGGAAATTGATATGTTACATCTATCCATTAATCTGAAATGATCATATGAAGTTTTATTTTGCCTTTTAGTGTGTAATATCTAACAGATAGGTATTTTTGTTGCTTCCAAATGCGAAGTACACATTTTAGTATATGTTTATGACTTTGACCCCTCTTAAGTTCATATAGCTATCAAAGTGATATTGTTGCTTCTTAGTAAGTTTATCTAGAAAAGCTTAATATGAATAAGCTAAAAAAAGTCCATGAACAAAAAGAAGCACTTTCGACACACATACACGACACACACACAGACGCAGACACACACACACGACATACACACACACATACGTGTGTGTAGGAATTAAATCTGTGTGATAAATTTTTTTGGCGCAGACCAAAATAAACCAAAATTAGTTTTGAAATTTGGCTTGTAGTTCACTAGAGTACACAATATGGAGACAAAATATACTTGTTGGACTTAGCAAGCTACTCCCATCTTCAGATATAAATTTGGTATCAAAGTCTACCTGTCTTTAGGTTATATAAGACTGGAATTTGAAAATAGCTCAACCATACGTGTGTGTAGGTGTATAAGACCTAGGCATCAATTGTTAGTTGTAGTATGAGTTTGGGTTTTTGCATTTGGGGGATGTGAGAGTGTCGGGTTCCTCAGTCAGTGCACACTGTAAAAATTGGTTTTGTGTGTGTGCACAGTGTGCCTCAACCACTGTGTCTCAGTGTATCAGTCGAGCCACTGGTTTTGTGTGTGTGTGTCTTAGATACTACTATTTACTTTAATCTTTATCATCCAAATCTCATAATTCAATTTCAATTTCAATTGCAAAGAATTATCATTATTATAAGATATTATGGTATCATTATTATACTGCTAATTCTTTGTTTTCATCTATCTTACCAGATGGCACCCAAGAGAGCGACACCTCCTACTGTTAAGGAGGAAGTGATGCCTCCTACTGTTAAGGAGGAAGTGATGCCTCCTACTGTTAAGGAGGAAGAGATACCACCTGCGGGGAGTTCCAGTCACCCAGCACCTATCGCGGCTGTATCTCAGACGGGGAGTTCCAGTCACCCAGCACCCATAGCGGAGCTTGATAACATAAACGCTGTTTATGCGCAGTATTTGAGGGACTGGTATCAGCCCCGTTTTGGAAATCCTCAAGATTGATACTATAATGTTTCATATACTTATATATTATGCATTTTGTGTTACTGCGATACTCTGATACTTATATATTATGTATTTTGTGATGCTGTTTATGCCCATTTTGTGTGACTGTGATACTTTTATAACTGTGATACTTTTATTGTCTGTCTATAATATTTGTGTTCCATCGAAGGGGTCGGCGAACCCATAGAATTCAACGGAGGGTTGCTCCGGGTCTATTTTTAATTACAAATTTATAAATTAGAGGAATAATAGTTTGGAACAATTCAGTTTTTTTTTTAATTTTTTTGTAAATTTAGCGACGTATTTAGCGACGTTTAGCGACGTTTAGCGACGTTTTTATAAGTCGCTAAACAAGTCGCTAATTAGCGACGTGTAAATAGCCGTCGCTAACAACGTCGCTAAACGTCGCTAAATATGTCGCTGTACGTCGTAAATTCCTGACATGGCAGTACTGCCAGGTCATTAAAGACGTCGCTGTTACGTCGCTATAAAAGTCGCTAATGAGCGACGTTTAGCGACTTTAATAAACGTCGCTATTTCGTGACGCCGCGTCGCTAAACGTCGCTACATTTAGCGACTCAATAAAGTCGCTAAAAAACGTCGACATAGCGACGTTTAGCGACTTTTTTCCGTTCAGCGACTTGGTTTTTTTCGACTGCGTTACAACGTTGCTAATTACGTCGCTAAACGAGTTTAGCGACGTTTTATTGTCATTTGGCGACGTTTTTTGGCGTCGCTAATTTGACTTTTTTTGGTAGTGAACCTACTGCTAGAGATTGAAATATTCGTATGCCTTAATAGAGATTTTCTTATGCCTTAGTAGTAGTATTATGCATACGGTTTTAATGCACTTCACATAGACTATGGTATGAGATACAACACTTCTCTTCAAATAATTCACTCAGTTGAGGCAGGAAGACTATCGAAATAGTCGTTCCGAGCCAAGTAATGAAAACATAGAAAATCTTTGAGACCACAAAGTCGCCAGGGCGGATTCCCGTATTGGGAAATACATAATAAAATAAATAAATGATAAGAAAGACTAAAAGGAAAGAAAGATTATAGACGGGTATGTCGGGGATGTGTAGCGGGGCTAGCTACCCGTGCTGTATGGAGTGCCGTCAACCCAGTGGATAATTCGAGATTTGCTTGGGATGGCTTGTAGTGGGTAATGGCCTACATGCGCCTACAACCATTGCCATTGCACAGATAAAGAAGATATAAATGAAAGAGAAGAATCATGCATGGTTACGGACAACTCGTGCATGAGGTATATGGATTCCTCGGACGATCGCCGAGGCACTAGCATCGTAGCCGCCTAGGAGGAATTATGGGATACGGGCGATTATCCATGGGTGTGCGTCCATGGAAGCGACATATTCTCGGTAAGTCATAGCCTATCAGGGTATACCATACAATCACTTATGGTAGGTAGCAAAATTATGAATGCCAATATGAATCGTCCTTTATGACTATGCCAGTGACCTTCTGTTCATTTAGATTAAGTTTGGCTCGATTGAGATAATCCGCATGTGAGTCATTGCATTAGAACAAGTAATTTGAATCATCTGAATAATCTGAGTAACATATCTGAATCAATCTGAGTATAACGATTTGAGTAAACTGAGTAATTGATTCACCTGAGGTAGAAACATGCTATTGACACTTGTGCTTACTTACGCGATCCTTGATTCATTCCTTATATATTTGTGCTAGTTAACTTGATTGTATCTTTGGGCAGGGAAGGATGAATGGTAAGTTGGTAAGTTTTGTCGTGTTACTCTTATATCGCACGACGCACTACAACACGAATTATGCTTTGTAATATTGCCATAAAACTGATCCTAAGGCAAGACTAGCTAGAAAGACAACATAACATATTGTGCACAAAACTTATATAACGTGTTTGGTTTTATTGAGTGGACGAAAAACTTCCCCACGAGTGCATTCATGTACTGATAACCCATAAGATTGCTTGCAAGGTGTGGAGTTTCCACTCGTGCGCGCTAAGGCGTGGAGCTAACTCTAGAGCCTTGGAGTGTGGCGGCAGGAGCTGAAGCACGTATATAGGAGGTAATGTATTGAAACATCGCCTATGTATCATCCCATATTATAAACCGCTTAGCACATTTTATTGTTTCGAGAGAGAGAACTTAAGCGATTTGTAATCTCGGCCTAGCGCCGCTTGTAAAACTTTTTTATATTAATAAAGAGCTTGGTTTTTTACCTATACTTGTGTTTGTTCAAACTTGTGCTACCTTGGGGACTATATGGGTGACTTTGTGGCTTAGTATTTTATCAGCCTTTTTAGGTGCTTGCCTTGTGCGAGCACAACTTAGGCTCGTGCGGCATCACGTCCATGTGAGAACATTCGGTCCTGCGGGACCGGGACGTAAGAACTAGCACTGGCATAGTAGCCTCAACGATTGCCCAAGCAACGTGGCATGGTAAAAATAGGGGCGTAGGGTGGGTCGAGCAAAGGGTTATAGCTGAAACGCTAATCCTAACTTAAGATTATAGAGGAATGCCACAATAACGGGTTTGAGTTCTGGAATTAACTTGGTTAAACTCTAAGTATTAATGTTTTGGGTTTGGACTCGAGCTGTTGTAACCCACGATTTCTTAAGTGGCCATCCCATGTAATTTGTATATTTTGGCTTCTTTTTTTTCATATATTAATTATTCTAGACGTAGCATACATGATCTTTGTAATAATAGACTGGAGAAATTATTTTTGATCTTTTATTTTTTGGGTTGCTTTTGCGGACTGGATAATGGAGGAAACAATTAAAGTGCTGGGTATGTTTGGTCCATTTTTTATGATATTGAAGTAATTTGGATGAGAGATGCGTGGGCAAAAATAAAAATAGTTAATGCTTTGATTCAAAGAGAAAAATTAAATATTTTGTATTTTGTTTCATCGTTGCATGCCTGGGTTATTGTAATGTGCGGCCTTAAGCCCAAACTTAGGATATAATTGCAATGACCCAACATATGTTAAATGGAGTTATACTGGAGAAAAGGTTTATATAAGGGGGAAAATGTCCCATAATACTTAGGATAATGTTAACCCAACTAAAAATATGTACATGTTAACCCAACAATTATGGAAGATGTATCATTAGACTTGTTTTTTAAAGAAGTGCGCCATACTCCTTTCAGCTCTGACATTCTTTAGAGGCGTACTTTTTATGCTTCTACATAGATCTCTTCTATCGTTAAATGATATAAAAGATGTAGAACAAGACGTGAGTGTGAATCAAAACTGAAGGTATTTTGCTGCCCTTTTTCGTGATTTAATTATTGTTTCTAGATGATACTAAGAAAATCTTAATATCATATTGGAGCTGTAATTCTTGTTTCTCTTTTTTGGATATGTTATTCAATGCTTTTGCATAGAGATCTCAAGATCGAATTATGCCATGTTTGGGAAACCCTTAAATTAGGGTGCAATAATGAGATTGATTGATCTGATAATTTTAAAAAGAAAAATAGAGTTTTTTTTAATTTGATATTGTAACTCTTTAATCCCCAAATCTTGAATTTCTGAATTTTTTTAAGATAGTAATGCATTATTAAAAATCAAAAATAATTTTATGTAATTTTCTAAAATTATTAAATCATTAAATCCTACTTCCAGGAAAAGGAGTCTAATTTCTACATCAAATTTTTTTCTAACTCGTAGCTTGCAATTAAGATTAGGCTAAATAAAACTCTAGAAGGAATTTGAATTCCAAAATGTACATAATTAAATTTAATTTGAATATTTTAATTAACAAATTAAATTGGAATTTGAAACTGATTAATTTCCCTTCTTTTTAGGAGATCTAGATATCTTCATGGCTTTTTAAAATTCATTTGAATTTCTCTTTTGGCTAATCAAAATGCTAGATCTAGATTTAAATTGAATTCAAATTTGAATTAAATAGGAAACTAAAACAAATTAAAAAGAAAATACAACTTGTAAATTAGGACTTGATTTTGTAATTAGGAAATTATTTTTGCAATTTCTTAATTTTTTAATCTATATATTTTGAAAGCTAAATTAGCTTGCCCAATTAATTATTTCTCCTGCTCTCTCATTTTTGAACGAGATCGATAGTCTGAATACCCTCTAGCCCTGCGTCCCTCTTCGCTTTGTTTCATGAAGCCCCGACGAGGGTTCCTTCTCCGCCCCCAGTTCGAATGACCTATTAACGTTGCCACATTGGTCAACCCTGATCAAGCAACCCGAGCCAGCCTCCATCTAGCTCAAAAGGAGCACGACAAGATTTGTCGAGTCATTTTGACCAGTCAACGAGATCCTTCGACCACCATGACATCGTCAGCACCGCCTGGAGCCATCTGATCCGTCGAATCAACGAGAAACTCTGAGTATCTTCCAGACTTGAGCCCAATTTTAAGGCTAAATGTTCCTCGCTTTTCCACTTGTCCAAACATCGATCCAATTTTTCAAGTCGAATATTGGTATGTTCCTTTATTTCCATGTCAAATTATAGTTTATTTAGATGTAGTTTGATTGATCGAATTGATGTTGAAAGTCGCTTTATCAACCTCGGAGCATTGCGGCAGGAGCTGAATCACATATACCGGACGTAATGTATTGGAACATCGCCTATGTATCATCGCATATTGTAAACCGCTTGGCATATTTTATTGTTTCGAAAGAGTGATCTTGAGCGATTTGTAATCCCGGCCTAGCGACACGTGTAACACTTCTTAATATCAATAAAGAGCTTGGTTTTTACCTATACTTGTATTTGTTCAAACTTTTGCTGCATTAGGGACTATATGTGCGACTCTGTGGCTTAGCATTTTATCGGCCGTTTCAGGTGCTTGCCTTACGCGGGCACAACTAAGGCTTGTGCAGCATCACGTCCATGCGAGGACATTCGGTCCTGTAAGACCGGGCCATGACAAACTAGCGCTGTCAAAGTAGCCTCAACGTTTGCCCATGCCACAATGACCACGCTATGGACGCATCGTCGGCTCACTGGACCTCATGCGCGGTTCTTGGTTGCACTATGGTCGTGTCGTCGGCAACCAAACCCCACACGAAGGATCTCAGTTTTCGTAGTTGCATCATTGTCGGGCTTAACCCCACGCAGGAGTTTTGCCTATCGTCTTCATTGTTCGTGGTCGCATCTTTCTTGGGTCATACCTTATATTAGGGTCTCATTTTCATGAGTGCACATCTTGCCAGCAGGACAAATCCACCCATATATAGTATCGACTATCTTGTGTGGGGGTCATAGCGCTCTCCATCTTCTCTTGTTAGTAGCCAAACCTATAAGGGCATTAGCACATCCAGGGGTGGATCCAGGATTTAAAATTGGGATGGGCTACTACAATTCTACTAATTATATGTCAAAAATTTGGTAGAATTTTTCTATATTTGTAAGGTTCGACACCTGTCATAATGAATAAAAATATTGACCTATAGCACTAAGTAATCATGAACAAGTTCAAAATTATTTTCAGACCAAAAAAAAAGAATGTTGAAGCTCATAACTGAAGTACGAAAAGTCTGAACAATCATGGAACAAGTACAATCATGGCAGACAATATTCCAAAACGTCTTTGTAATATACCATATAAACAAAGTATACTATTACAACAGAACCAATGGACATCCTTCAATTCAGATTACTTATCATAAACAAATAAGACGGAGCACAAGTCTTGCATAATAGGAAGTAGAATTACTTAAATGTCATCGCTGGAAACTAACTGTGCTACTGAAGTTGTTATATAACAAATCCTGAAGCAAAATTTCAAAGGCCAACACACATTTTTTAACTTCACATAAAGAGAAAACTAATTGTAGAGTAAAGTAGTAGATGGCATGGGAACCCATAGAAAAGCCAGGTCTGATGAAATTGGAGCAAAGGAAATACGAATAAACCCTAAACAATTATTTTAAACAAAGTAAATCAGAAAATAATAATTGCAAGAAGAGATTTACATCAGCAAAAGTCAGTTCCACTCTGTCGATTCGCACATCCACCTCCAGGCTTCAGACTCCCAGAGCTCGCTATTCTTTCCTTCAATCTCGAAGAGCTCGGAGACCTTGGACTCGAAGAACGGAAGAAGCCGACTTAGCCAAGAAGAGCAATTTGGTCTGGAGGAGCCGATTCGAACTCCGAAGAGAGAATAGAGATCAACTCCTCTACTCTCCCGTCCTCTTGGTCTTTCTTGAAAGGACTCAGAGGAGGAGGAAATCAGGAAATACAATTATACAAACCCTATGATTATTCCGACATTCGCGCTCACTGCTCAGGCTCTCTCTCTCTCTCTCTCTCTCTCTCTCTCTCGTATGTTGTATTGTTGCCGCAGCCCTCATTTGGATTTGGATCAATGGATCATTGCTCAGTGGGTGGGCTGAATTTTTTTTTTTAGGGGCACTGTAGGTAGGTATATATATCTGGCAAACAAAAAATGGGATGGACTACAGCCCACCCAACGAACCACCTGGATCCGCTCCTAAGCATATCGTGACATTGTAAAAATAGGGGCGAAGGTGGGGTATAGCTGAAACGCTAACACTAACTTAAGATTATGGCGGGATGCCACAATAACGGGTTGAGTTATGGAATTAACTTGATTAAAATCTTAAGTATTGATGTTTTGGGTTTAGACTCGAGCCGTTGTAACCCACGATTTCTTAAGTGGCCATCCTGTGTAATTTGTATATTTTGGCTTCTTTTTTTTCATATATTAATTCTTCTAGACACAGCATAGATGATCTTTGTAATAATAGATTACATGATCTTTGTAATAATAGATTGGAGATTATTTTTGATCTTTTATTTATTGGGTTGCTTTTGCGGACCGGATAATGGAGGAAATAAATAAAGTTCTGAGTATGTTTGGTCCTTTTTTTATGATATTGAATTGATTTGGATGAGAGATGCCTGGACAAAAATAAAAATAGTCATTGCTTTGATTCAAAGAGAAAAATTAAATATGTTGCAATTTGTTTCATGGGGTTGTTGTAATGTGCGGCATTAAGCCAAAACTTAGGATATAATTGCAATGACCCAACAGATGTTAAATGGAGTTATACTGGAGAAAAGGTTTATATAAGGTGAAAAATATGTCCCATAATACTTAGGATATTGTTAACCCAACTAAAAATATGTAGATGTTAACCCAACAATTATGGAAGATGTATTTGACTAGACTAACTATAACAATTATGGAAGATGTATCATTTGACTAGACTAACTATATACCGTACTATATGTCCGTATAGGATGTCCTACTCCTCAAAGAAATTATTTACTACAAAATGCCTGCTCTATCGATATTTAGGTGAGCAAGATGATAAAAGTTTTGAAATTTAGATTTGGTGGGTGCACCAGGCCGATGCAACAGTGCAACGCAAGGGCGACGCATGCGGACCCGCAGTAGCAAGCCACTGCATATGGACCCGCCCTATGAAAGAAATAAATTTAATATCATAGTGGACACATGGTCCACATATCATATATTAAACTGATAAGAACAGATACTACACTTGATCTTAGCCAAAAGGCCGAGAAAGGTATGATTTGCTAGGGGGGCTCTCAACTGTTTTAATAGCTGCTGTCACTTCACCATCCATCGTTGCCAGCCGATGTGGGACTAAACAGATCCTTGTACATCACATAAGATGCCTTCAACTTTCACTTATATCCTACTCTTATCTAACCTTTTAATGCAGGCTAGGCTGGGCTGTGCCACTAAAGTCCTGTAGCAAACAAACGTATGCAACTTATTAAACTTAAAATACCTTAACTTTACCTTCTTGCAAACTAAGACCCATACTATGCACTTTTGGGAGGTTTGCGTTTAATTCGTTAGCTAGCCTCCTGGCACACTTAACGCAAAGTGATTGGCCATTTTTCTTTTGTTTTTTGTCCTAAAACAAAAATATGTCCAGACATCATTGGCGCATATATATATATATATATATATATATATATATATATATATATATATATATATATATATATATAGCAAAGATATTGGTTAAGACATCCAGCAAAAACATCAACATAGGCTCATCACCTAATTATAAAAGTAGATCGTTGAATATTGTGCTTGCTTACCTTCGTATTAGGAGGAGTTCCAATCATAGTTTTGTGTCTGCTATTGTGAATTCTCTCTCTTGTGAAGTAGGCTAATAATTCAATTATATTTAGGATGTAGCCTCACAAGTCACACAACACAAACGTGGGTGAGTATTGAGTCTATTCACAGGACAAATATTTTAGGGCCGGCTCACTCTATTCACCATTGAGTAAGTTTTTTCAAAATAAACGGGGACGGATCAAATCCCGTTTATTTTGAAAATACAATCCATCCCGTCTCGTTTATTTTACACGTCTCGTTCTGACCCGGTCCCTTTAAATACAAAATTTTAGTAACCGGTCCGTTTGACCAATATACGATTCGGACGTCGGATTAGAACCACGGATCTTGGACCCGTATGTCCAGTCCTAATTTTGTTATTGATAGGTACTACAATATCATGCCAACAAGCATGTATGCATCAGATAGTAACAGATAATTTATGCGTTTCTTCCCACAAGTAACAAGTAGCCCGTTAATTCAATATTACATACACCATTAAGGTCCTTGCAAAATTAATGCATCACTTGTTGCAGTATTTAATAAACTCGTGGCATTTAATGAAGCAATAATTAACTCCATCACCACTCAAACATGGCACTGATGAAACTTCTCTTCTTCTCTTTCATCTTAATAATCCATATTTCCTCAAACGTAGTTTTCGCTACTTACTGGCTCTACCACAAAACTGGTCCAATAAGCTCCCCCCCCCCCCCCCCCCCCCCCCCCCCTTAATAAAAGTCTATTTTAAATAGATACCAACAAAATAAAATAAAATTTTAAATTAGATAATCCCTTAGGAATAGAAATGACATTTTCTCGTATCTTTGTAGTTAACCACATGAGAATGGATGGTTAAGCTAACTCTAATATTTTGCAAACTAACAGACTAGATAATAATACAATCAACAATGCGTACATAAAATCAATTAAAAGGTATTGAGTAGAGCATATGTAAGGTTACCATTAAACCTATTTTCTTTCTTCATTGGTCAGATCGAAGCAATTCCAGAAATTATTTTTTCCTCTGAAAAGAAAGGGCATTGTACGACTTTTGGAAAGACATATTTAATAGGAAAGAACATAGGAATCAAATAAGTCCTTCCTCAGTATATTATGTTTTTCTCACTCTAAAATTCATAAAATTTTGAGATAAAAGAACCTCACCACCCCCCCCCCCCCCCCCGGCCCCCGCTATTGACAACATGAAACAAGTACTGACTGACATCAAGGATCTAACTAAATGACCAAAATGTTGGCCCATTGGTCATGGTCGAACCGATTTTGATAATCGATCTAACCTGGACTCAATATAAGCTACTATGAAGCTTTTCAGATGTACTGCGATGACTGCAACATCAATTGTTCAGAGCTGCTTCCCGTCGTCGTGTCTGTCTTTATTTCCTGTATGCAATATAATTTTTTCGTTCATTGAGTCTAGGAATATACTATACACCGCGTCGTACTGGCAATTAGGCTACCCTAAATTGTTTTCAAAATAGCCTATCTTGAAATAGCTAAGTTGGACCTAAAACTCAGTCCAGAATCTGTTCTGGCCCTGAACTAAGAAAACAGAACTCGGATCGAGTTCGGCCCAAGTTTGGCCCGAGTTCGACAATAGTGAACGTTTTGTTCAGAAACTTGATCTCCCAGTAGTTTCGGATACAACAGTTATTTTCTGATATTTTATAGACGAACTATGGCCGAGTTCTGTCCGAACTCTCCTTTGAGAAATCCTATAAATAGAGAAGAGATTTTATACTCCAAAACATCAATCAATTCACTTTTAATCTTCTCTTCTCTTCTGGTATACGCGTTCTAAAATGCTTTTATTTTCACATCCCAAGCCAGTTACAATTCTCTAGTCTGAGTTGCCAGTATGGTACGTTCGAGAAGTTCAGAGAGTTGTAATCAGAAGCTTGTTCAGAAGTTCTCTACTTCACACTTGAAGTCTTTGAGCTCTTCGGATCAAAGCTCGTATCTGTAAGAAGTCTTCGAGCTCTTCGGATCAAAGCTCGTGTCTGTAAGAAGTCGGCAAGCTTTCTCACTCTTTACTTTACTTTGGCTTATACTGTGATAGTTGTGACATATCTGCAACACAATTGCTAGACTGTTATTATAGCTGTGACACTTACTTATATCTGTGACACATATATAGCAGTCATGATAATTGTATAACGTGCTAAAATTTTTTTAATTTCTAAATTCTGCTGCATACTCTATTGACCCCCCCCCCCCTCTAGAGTATATTCTATTATATTTTGATCCTACAATTGGTATCAGAGCGGGTTGCTCAATATACAGGTTTATAGTATTTATCAATCTGATTATATACCTATCATCATCCCGTTTAGGTATATTTTTACTATTATTTAGTTAAATGTTATTTACTTACTTATTGCCTATATATACTTTTTGTGTCACTTATATCATATGGCTAACATGAAGGAAGGCCAATCCACAAACAGACCTCCTCTGTTTGACGGAACAAACTACACTCATTGTAAGACACGAATGAGCTATTATATGAAATCGCTTGATTTTGATCTTTGGTCTATAGTTATAGATGGCTACAAAAAGTCGACCCGTATAATTGTTGATGGTAACCTGGTTGAGAAACCACATGATAAATATATTGATAATGAGAAGAAACAAGCTAGTCTTGACGCACATACTATTAACGCTTTATTTTGTACAGTAGACAGGACTGAGTTTAACAGGGTGTCAACATGCACAACATCTCACATCGTGTGAAAACTTCTCGAAGTAACCCATGAAGGAACCAACCAAGTCAAGGAGTCAAAGATAAGCAAATTGAGTCAAGAATATGAAGCATTCAAGATAAAGCCAAACGAGACAATTACGTAAATGTTTACTTGTTTCCTCGATATTGTAAATCCTCTGTCCTCTCTAGGCAAGGAGTACAACAACCATAAGAAGATTCGCAAAGTACTGTGGGGTCTCACCATGAATTGGAACCCCAAGGCTACAACAATTATTGAAGAAAACGACCTCACAACAATGATGCTTGAAATATTGATGGGGAAGCTGATGACACATGATCTAGACTTGCAAGTCTTCGAAGATTCAACACCCAAGGAAAAATCAATTACATTGAAGGCACATCACAAAAGAACTGTTAAAAAAGTGTCTTAAGATGAAGACTCAGACGGTGAAGAGCAAGCTCTAATTGTGAGTAATTTTAAGAAGTTTTTAAGATTCAATCGTTGAGGCAAATACCATCACAACAATAACAACGATGACAAAGAGCATGTATGCTACGGATGCAAAAAGAAGGGCCACATCAAGAAAGACTGTCCGGCAGCATCAACAAAGAAGGTTACAAAATACGAAAAGATGTACACAAAGAATACAATGCCTCAAAAATATGCTAACACAAGTATTTGGCAGGAATGTGAGGCCAGCAATTCAGAAGACGATAGCTCTCAAGAAGCTGCTAATATGTGCCTAATGGCATTTGATCAGGTAACCACTAATCCTCTCTATGATGATTTCACATTCGATGAGCTAGGTGATGCCTTTAGTGACCTCTTAGAAGATCATAGAAAGTTGCTTAGTAAATACAAGACCTCTAAGACGGTACTCAAGGAACATAAACTTGAGATAGAAAGGCTAACCCTACTTCTAGCAGATATTAGAGAATCTAAACCTTCTAGTGAGATTAATGAGTTAGCTTCTATCAAGTTACAATTACACGAAGCATCAAGCACTCTTGAAGAGAAAGACAAAATCATAGCTCAGCTGCAAGAAGATTTTCAAATTGAGAAAAAGAAGAGTATCAATGCGCTGATTAGAATGATGCCCTAACAGCTGATTACAATAGATTGTTTGACACTTCCAAAAAGTTATAAATTAGGTTAGAAAAATAGCCGATGACGACTGTTTCCTCTCCTAATACGTGTCACTTACCCAAAAGAAACATTGTTCAACCAAAGACTATCAAACCTATACCCAAGAGGACAAATTCTCAAAGACATGCCTTCTACTACAAGTATCGTACCAAAACCTCTAGACCTACCAAACAAGCACAAAGTACTGCACCTAACACTAAGCATGCTAGATGTCATTATTGTGGCACTATTGGTCATATTGCTCCTACATGTAGAGTTAAGAAATTAGTTGCTTTGAATATTTGTACATGGATACCTAAAGCTAACTTTTCAGGACCCAACAAGAAATGGGTACCAAAAGTTTCATCTGCAAATTATTTTATAGGTGGAGCATCCTTCCCACTCTAGAAGCAAATGGATCCTCGACAGCGGTTGCTCACGTCACATGATCGGCGACGCATCTTTGTTTGCAACAATGTCGAAGAAAAAAGAAGGATATGTCTCCTTCGGTAAAAATCTGAAAGGTTATATAATATGTATCGGTAACATTGGTAAGGCTCCGTATCCGGTGATTAAAGATGTTTGTCTAGTAACCGAGTTAAAGCATAACCTACTCAGCATAAGTCATTTAGCTGACCATGGTTATGGTATTAACTTTGTTAAATACAAATGTGTCATGACCTGCACCCGAATTTTAGGGTACGAGAGCGTGGGTACGTCCAGCCTACGCCGCAGCATCGACAGTAGAACACTGTCTAGGTCATAATACTATCTAATCATTCTCTCACGAATATCCAACTCCATAAGGAGACACAGATATCACAATATAATATGGAATACTCAATCACATAAACTAGAGCACGATGAGATATCGAAGAAAACAAATAAAATACAAGACAAGTCTAAACGACAAGATAACCATACCTGCAATCAATAACATCCAATCTCCATGTATACTGGAAAATAAGTCCTCTAAGTCATAGTCTGGAAAAATATTTCCAGTCAGGATGGAACGAAGTACACCTCTAATAACAGTTCTAGTTAATTGATAAGGACTATAAAACAATAAATAGATGATGCTATATACTGAGGGAAGACAATGAATAAATACAATGGTAAAATAAAGAGACAGGCAATATAGGCAAATGTGGTACAGTCAGTGCATATATGAAATGAAGAGAAGAATTACAATATCATATACGGGTGATGTAGTATATGAACAGAAATAGAGAATTGTATCTATTCTAAGTGTTTGAAATCGTAGTTTCAAAATGTGATCGGCTTGGGAACTTGTTCGGTGACTACGTGGCCTGGCTAATCAAACGTGAGGTGTATGATTAACACTATTAATGTCTACACTTGTATGATAGGGATTTGATCACATCTCTCACTAGTAATTTCCCCGCCCCCAACTAGTACTGTGGATCCAATCATGACACGTCACGATACACGATCAATGTCCAATATATCATGTACAATGTCTAATATCAATGTCTAATGCCAATGTCGTATACAATGTCGATACGATTAACCAATGTAACATCTCATGACTAAAGATCCAATCTATATACTAGTCCGTGTAGCACAGTGTCAAGAATCAGATGTAACATTTTTAAATACTTGAATTATAAAAATTATCAAATAACGAAAATTATCAGAGAATGTACTCGCCTGTGGTCCTTAGCTGGTATGAATCAGAGTCCAAGTCACAGTCCAAATAGCCTATGTGTTACAAATTTACCATGTCAAAAGATAATTTATTTTAATTTATTTAATTATGAAATAATTACTCTAAAATCCTATTTTAATCTTATTATTCTAATTTTTAGGTTAATTCCTAAATTTTGTCCAAAAGAGCTGAATTTTATCAACTCGAGACTCATGGCACGCAAATCGAGGCGATCTGTTGACCAAAAAGTCAACCGACACAAACTCGACTTTCATGCATGATTTTCTGTAGATTTCAGTATCAAAAATATGCTGGAATTTATGGCTCGTCCGAATTCAAATTCGTTTGGGAATTATGGCAAATACAAATTTTGTATCGTGCACTGATGGTTAAATTCTAACCTAGAAGTTCTACAGAATTAACAGTATATAAATATTTCGAATTAATTTCTGGTAAAAACATATGTCAATGATCTCGACATTAGCTTTACGAAACTTTAAACGGTTCATGATTCTGATTCCTGGTTCTCCCGGAATCGCGAAAACATTGAGACGTATCTATTTTCGGACATGCTATGTTCTACGAATTTTTCAGAATTTAATACTCATAATTTCGTAAAACAATTTATATAATCAGAAATCTAACCTCAATATTGTTCTAACGCAAGAAACTAGGCCTCGTTTAGAGTCCGGAGCTATGCGCAATGGCTTCTGGAAGATGAAGGAACCCTAGATGACAATTCTCTCAAATCTCTCTCTCTCTCTCTAAAATAATGGAATAATTAGGGTTATTATATTATATATATATATAGATGTACATGCGGCTGAATGTATATTTATAGGCTGACATGTGTCAGAATCTGATTGGATGATTTTATTTATATTATTTATTTTTGATTTGCCTTTATCAAAACATTATTTAAGTCGTTTTAAATCTAAATAACTCAAAATAAACATTAAAAATAATCATAAAAATCTGGAAAAATTACAGAAAATATATTTTGAACCCAAAAACTCTAGAAAAATATTTAGGATAATTTTATATTCATAGGTTTCCTACTATAATTAGGAGAAGCTCTAAAAATTAGTTTTAAATATTTAAATAAAATTAAATATTAAATATATTCCAAAAATTTGGACATAATTCCAGAAAATATATAATAATATTATAAACAATAAAAACTTTATGTAGGTCCATTCTATATACCTGAGCTTGCACAATAAATTCTAGAAGTCCTAAAAAATTAGTTATTAGTCTAAATAACTCCCAATAAATACTAAAATATTCAAAAAAATTCCAAAAAATTCTAGAAAATATATTTTACTATTTATAACCTAAAATAAAAGTTTGGGACATTTTTAATTATTTTTTTCCCTAAAATAAATTATTGAAAGTCCTAGAAAAATAGGGTTACTAGTTTTTAATTAACTAAAAATTATGGAAAATCTCAATAGCCCAAAATTAACCTAATAACAACATTTAAGCACGAATTTCAGGATACAGAGGTTACAAGTCTACCCACCTTAAAAAATTTCGTCCTCGAAATTTAAAATCCTCAATTTTTTTTTTTTGACCATCAAAATTTAAATTCATCAAACCGTATAATCATGAAGTAAATCCATATTATTATTTCACGGTCTTCAAAATTCTATAAATATTATATTCCTAAAAATCCTTAAATTTAAAATTGAATTCCATTCGTATCATAATCTCCTCAAAAAATTTTTTTTTAAGTAAATTGCTAAATACAAAATTTACTATCTAATCCTTCAATTGAAATCCAATCAATGCGTATTTTAAAAATCTTATCCCAAAATTTAAATTCAAATACTAATCCATTTGTGTTCTTATTCCTCGATTTTTTTTCCACATAATACTCAACGATGTAATACTTATGGAACCTCCAACCCAATATTCAAAATATAAGTTCATACTTGCAGTCCAATAAATATATTGATAACCTTCTTAAATTCCTCAAAATTCAATGATAAATTCAATCATTTCATAATCTTCATAAAAATCAACGATTTAACAAAATCGTCAATTCTGCCATATTAAATTCCCAACTCTTTATTTAATTTAATATTTCTCCTCGAAATTTAAGGCACCTTGTCTCTCATTGTCAACTCATAACCTCTTCATTAACTCTTTGCTACGGTCAACACCAATAATTACGGTCTAAGAAAATTCTACCTACAGTACCAATACTAACTATAATGGCACATATTATAGAACTATTGCTACAAGGTACTACGCTACGGGTTAACTCTAGATTGATGCCTACTTCTCACATGTCCAACTAAGAAATACTTACAAACTCACAAGTCATACTTAGTCAACACTAATACAAGACACAGACATAATTGCAAGTCACCCATTTTTACACTAACAAGGAATCCTAATGGGAAGAAACTCTAGGAGGAACTGGACTGAGGAATTGAAGGTATTCCTACTGCTAGTAAAGAAAAGAAGCGATGGAACAAAGTCCTGTAATAACATGAGTGGATAAGTATTGAGATGATACTTTAAGAACAAATTTAAGATACAACCTGATAATCATACACGTCGGTCCGAAATTATGACACTTAGAATCCTCGCCACGCCAGTAAGCATAGCTGCGATGAAAGATAGATTCCATAACTTAGGTATGCAACTCTATAATCATGTCGTCTAGAATCCTCGCTGTGCCGACTAGTATAGCTGCGAGAAATTATAAATTTTATAACTAAGATATATACATCTGAAGTCAGGTACCTAGTTTTCCGACACGCCAGCTAATATGGCTGCGATAAATTCTAGGCTCCATAACCAAAGCAGACGTTTTACCTTTCTTACTGTCCTCATCAACATATGTCATCAGATAATACTGTAAATTTTAGTCCATAAAATTTATCTCGATAAGAAATCAAACTCAACAACGACACCAAGAATTAAATTTAGTAACTGATCAATAAGAATTAAATTCAATAACAACAAGTGAGAACGGTCGGAACAAGAGAACAAGATTTGAATTGGAAATTATAATAAGATTCTCAAGGGTCATCCCAGGAATCTCTCAAAAATTTGTGATTGAGTATCCTCTCTCATCCTAGTATCTTATGTCCTATATCCTATCACAGGCACGTAGTAGTACAACTAAGATGTCGCACTACCACGATATCACACAACTTGCGAAGTCTGACCTGCATGGGCCACCTCTAAAAATGTGTCACGACCCGCACCCGGATTTTGGGGCACGAGAGCGTGGGTACGTCCAGCCTACGCCACAACATCGGCGGTAGAACGCTGTCTAGGTCATAATACTATCTAATCATTCTCTCACGAATATCCAACTCCATAAGGAGACACATATATCACAATATAATATGGAATACTCAATCACATAAACTAGAGCACGATGAGATATCGAAGAAAACAAATGAAATACAAGACAAGTCTAAACGACAAGATAACCATACCTGCAATCAATAACATCCAATCTCCAAGTATACTGTAAAATAAGTCCTTTAAGTCATAGTCTGGAAAAATATTTCCAGTCAGGATGGAACGAAGTACACCTCTAATAACAGTTCCAGTTAATTGATAAGGACTATAAAACAATAAATAGATGATGCCATATACTGAGGGAAGATAATGAATAAATGCAATGGTAAAATAAAAAGACAGGCAATATAGGCAAATGTGGTACAGTCAGTGCATATATGAAATGAAGAGAAGAACTACAATATCATATATGGGTGATGTAGTATATGAACAGAAATAGAGAATTGTATCTATTCTAAGTGTTTGAAATCGTAGTTTCGAAATATGATCGACTTGGGAACTTGTTCGGTGACTACATGGCCTGGCTAATCATACGTGAGGTGTATGATTAACAGTATTAATGTCTACACTTGTATGATAGGGATTTGATCACATCTCTCACTAGCAATTTCTCCGCCCCCAACTAGTATTGTGGATCCAATCATGACACGTCATGATACACGATCAATATCCAATATATCATGTAGAATGTCTAATATCAATGTCTAATGTCAATGTCGTGTACAATGTCGATACGATTAACCAATATAACATCTCATGACTAAAGATCCAATCTATATACTAGTCCGTGTAGCACAGTGTCAAGAATCAGATATAACATTTCTAAATACTTGAATTGTAGAAATTATAAAATAATGAAAATTATAAGAGAATGTACTCGCCTGTGGTCCTTAGCTGGTATGAATCAGAGTCCAAGTCACAGTCCAAATAGCCTATGTATTACAAATTTATCATGTCAAAAGATAATTTATTTTAATTTATTTAATTATGGAATAATTACTCTAAAATTCTATTTAATCTTATTATTCTGATTTTTAGGTTAATTCCAAAATTTTGTCTAAAAGAACTGAATTTTATCAACTCGAGACTCATGGCACGCAAATCGAGGCGATCTGTTGACCAAAAAGTCAACCGACACAAACTCGACTTTCATGCATGATTTCATATAGATTTCAGCATCAAAAATATGCTAGAATTTACGGCTCGTCCGAATTCAAATTCGTTTGGGAATTATGGCACATACAAATTTTGTATCGTGCACCAATGGTTAAATTCTAACCTAGAAGTTCTACAGAATTAACAGTATATAAATATTTCGAATTAAATTCTGGGAAAAATATATGTCAATTGTCTCGATATTAGCTTTTTGAAACTTTAAATGGTTCATGATTCTGATTTCTGGTTCTCCCGGAATCGCGAAAACATTGAGACGCGTCTATTTTTGGACATGCTGTGTTCTACGAATTTTCAAGAATTTAATACTCATAATTTCGTAAAATGTAAACCAATTTATATAATCAGAAAGCTAACCTCAATATTGTTCTAACGTAAGAAACTAGGTCTCGTTTGGAGTCAGGAGCTATGCGCAATGGCTTCTGAAAGATGAAGGAACCCTAGATGACAATTCTTCTAAATCTCTCTCTCTAAAATAATGGAATAATTAGGGTTATTATATTATATATATATATATATAGATGTACATGCGGCTGAATGTATATTTATAGGTTGACACATGTCAGAATCTGATTCGATGATTTTATTTATATTATTTATTTTTCATTTGCATAAATCAAAACATTATTTAAGTCGTTTTAAATTTAAATAACTCAAAATAAACATTAAAAATAATCATAAAAATCTGAAAAAATTATAGAAAATATATTTTGAACCCAAAAACTCTAGAAAAATATTTGGGACAATTTTATATTCATAGGTTTCCTACTATAATTAGGAGAAGCTCTAAAATTAGTTTTAAATATTTAAATAAAAATAAATATTAAATATATTCCAAAAATTCTGAAATATTTCTAGAAAATATATAATAATATTATAAACACTAAAAAATTTATGTGGGTCCATTCTATATACCTGGGCTTACACAATAAATTCTAGAAGTTCTAAAAAATTAGTTATTAGTCTAAATAACTCCCAATAAATACTAAAAATATTCAAAAAATTCTAGAAAATATATTTTACTATTTATAACCTAAAATAAAAGTTTGGAATATTTTTAATTAAGTTTGTCCCTAAAATAAATTATTGAAAGTCCTAGAAAAATAGGGTTACTAGTTTTTAATTAACTAAAAATTATGGAAAAATCTCAATAGCCCAAAATTAACCTAATAAAAATATTTAATCACGAATTTCAGGATACAGAGGTTACAAAATATACTATAGTTGATAGCTCAACTGGCAGTACTATTTTTGAAGGAATTATGAAAGATAATATCTATGTTTTCTATCTTTTGGAAGATACTAATACTACCGGTAGATGCCTATATGCCAAAAATGACGAGAATCAACTATGGCACATGAGGCTAGGACATGCAAACATGGACACAATATCGAGATTATCCACAAAAAAATTGGTACGAGGCTTACCGGAGATCGCTTTCAAGAAAAATATGGTATGTAGCGATTGTGAAAAGAACAAAGCTACAAAATTAACATTTAAGTCGATCAACGATGTAAGTACCACTTGACCTCTAGAATTATTACATATAGATCTGTTTAGACCCAGCAGAGTTGTTAGTCTAAATGGTAAGTTGTATGCATTTGTAATTGTATATGATTACTCTAGATACACGTGGGTATATTTTTTTGCTCACAAGAATGACACTCTCAGATCTCGTTATATTTTATAAAAAAAAGGTACAAAATGAGAAAGGATTCATGATCGCTCGCATTAGAAGTGATCATAACGGTGAATTTGAAAATACAGACTTTGAGCAATTTTGTAACACACACGGTTATTTGCACGAATTCCCTTGTCCTAGGATTCCGCAACAGAATGTCATTGTAGAACGTAAGAACAGAACTCTTTGCAAAATGGCTAGAGTAATATCAAACCAATATAGTCTACCTAAATATTTCTATGCAAAAGCTATCAATACAGCGTGCTATATTTTTAATAGAGTTTTGATTCGACCTAAATCGAAGAAAACTCCCTTTGAATTACGGTTTGATAGAACTTCCTCTGTTTCCTACTTTAATATCTTTGGATACAAATTTTTATTCTTAATACCAAAGATAACTTAAAAAAATTTGACGAAAAGGCCGATGAAGTTATTTTTCTAGGTTATGCGGCCAAGAGTAAAGGATACCGAGTCTTCAACAAGAAGTCAATGACGATCGAAGAATCAAAACGTCACCTTCAATAAGATAAACAATTAAACGAACAATGATAGTGATGATGAAGATATCGGTACATCAAGCAAAGCACCAATTGAAACGAAATCCAGTACCAGCTACTTGGAGAATCTGCCAAAGAGGATAAAATTCATGGTCGATCACCCCAAGGACTTGGTAATATGTGAGATCACAAAAGGTGTAAGTACTCATTCCTTTAATAGAGATATTGTATCTAGTATAGCTTTTGTTTCAGAGCTTGAGCCTAAAAATATTGAAGAAGCATGTAGTGATAATTACTGGATAGAAGCAATACAAGAGGAATTAAACCAATTCGAACGAAATCAAGTTTGGGAACTTGTTCCTAAGCCTAATGATCATCCGGTTAGTAGCACCCGTTGGGCATTCCGAAATAAATTAAATGAGAATGGTTTAGTTACACGTAACAAGGCTAGACTCGGACATCAAGGATACAACCAAGAGGAAGGTATCGACTACGATGAAACTTATGCCCCAGTTGCGTGTTTAGAATCCATTCGCATGCTATGTGCATTTGCATATTTTTATAATTTTAAATTATTTCAAATGGATGTCAAAAGTGCCTTTTTAAATGGTTTTATAAAAGAAAAAGTTTTTGTAGCTCAACCACCTGGATCATGAATTTCAAAAATCCTAATCATGCTTTCAAGTTGAAGAAAGCCTTATAAGGACTGAAACAAGCCCCCCGCGCTTGGTATGACCGCCTAATCTCTTTTCTACTTGAAAAAGATTTTTCAAAAGGAAAGGTTGATACAACACTGTTTATAATATATTTGAATAATAATCTTCTGCTAGTTCAAATCTATGTTGATGATATTATTTTTGATTCAACTGATGAATCTCTTTGTCGAAAATTTTCTGAGTGTATATAGAGTGAGTTTGATATGAGCATGATGGGAGAGTTAAAGTTCTTCCTTGGACTGCAAACCAAGCAAACCACAAATTGGACATTCATCAACCAAACCAAGTACACAAAGGATATGCTAAAAAAGTTGGTCTGGAGTCAGCCAAGCCACTTGGAACTCCGATGGAAAACTCAACTAAGCTTGATGTAGATGAACAAGACAAACCAGTCGACATACGTAAGTATCGAAGTATGATTGGTTGTTTACTTTATTTAACTGCTAGTCGTCCTGATATCATGTTTAGTATTTTCTTGTGTGCACGATTTCAAGCTAACCCTAAGGAATCACATTTGTGTACTGTTAAGCGTATCTTTCGATACCTCAAAAGCACTTCTTCTGTCGGCATATGGTATCCCAAAACCACGTCCCTTGACCTAGTCGGTTATTCGGATGCTGATTTTGCTGGATGCAAAGAGGATAAAAAAAAGTACTAGTAGTACATGTTATTTTCTAGGCAAAGCCTTAGTCTCTTGGTTTAGTAAGAAACAAAATTTTGTCGCATTATCAACTACTGAGGCTGAGTATATCGCAGCAGGATATTGTTGTGCATAAATTTTGTGGATGAAGCAAACTTAGAAGACTATGACTTACAATATTCACATATTCCTATTTACTATGACAACACTAGCACTATTAATTTGACTAAGAATCATGTATGTCACTCACGCACTAAGCACATTGAGATTCGACATTATTTTCTTAGAGATCATCAACAAAATGGAGACATTAATTTAGAATATGTAGACACACAAAAACAACTGGCTAATATCTTCACTAAACCTTTAGCAGAAGATAGTTTCAACTATTTACGTTGAGAATTAGAAATTTTAGATATTAATAATATTAATTAATCTTATCTTATTGAATTACTTCTAATATATAAAAATTATTTTGGAGACAAGCTTACAAAGGATCTGTCTGTCACCACGACTACGGCTAAAGCGAAACAGAACTTAAGTGTCCCCCGTTAGACCTCCGCTAGCTGGGACAGTACCCCTACAGCTAATTTAAGACAATCACGGTATACGAAAAGTAATTCGCAAAATAATTTTAATTATATTTATTGAAATTTAAAATTAATAACTTCTTATGATGAGTAGATATCTAGTTGTTATGTTTTAGTCTAGATATTTTTAGTTGGATTTTTTACTTTATGTCTATGTATCTTGGAAATGTCTTCTAGATTCCAATAATTAGATTTTATTTAAGCATTTACAGTTATAGTACTTTGTATTTGGTGAGACTCTTTCAGTTAGCTGTACTCAAAAGTTTATCTATTTAAGTTTCATTCTATTTACTTGCATATTAACTTTCCTGTCTCGCTTAGTATTCATATTTAGCTACTGCATTTTTTTTAAATACTCTATTTATGTGAAATATATGCAATCTTGTTTTCTTCACTTGTCTGTCTTTTTTGTAAGAATATTTTGCAGGGGAGCTTCTATCTCATAGAAATTTTGCTAAATGACAACGGGAGAGAAAAAGATACAACATCTAGTGACAACAATTGAATCAGTATAATTGATTTTTAAATTAGTTCGATCAAGATGTTATATCGGTCAAGGTTTGTCAATTATCAAAATGGAAGAGATTGTTGGCCCATTGGTCATGGTCGAACCAATTTTGATAATCGATCTAACCTGGACTCGATATAAGCTACTGCGACGCTTTTCAGATGTACTGCAAGGACTGCAACATCAACTGTTCAGATCTGCTTTCTGTCGTCGTGTCTGTCTTTATTTCCTGTATGCAATATAATTTTTTATTTTATTGAGTCTAGGAATATACTGTATATCGCATCATACTGGCAATTAGGCTACCTTAAATTGTTTTCAAAATAGCCTGTCTTGAAATAACTACGTTGGACCCAAAACTCAGCCCACTTTCTGTTCTGGGCCTGAACTAAGGGAACAGAACTCGGCCCGAGTTCGGCCCGAGTTCTGCCTTAGTGAACGTTTTGTTCAAAAACTTTGTCTCCCTGTAGTTTTAGATACAACGGCTATTTTTTGATATTTTGCAGACGAACTCTGGCCGAGTTCTGTCTGAACTCTGCTTTGAAAAATCCTATAATAAGAGAAGAGATATCACATTCCCAAACATCAATCAATTCACAATTTCAATCTTCTCTTCTATTCTGGTATACGAGTTCTAAAAAGCCTTCATTTTCACATTCCAAGCTAGTTATAATTCTCTAGTCTTAGTTGTCACGCCCCGATCCCGAAAGGGTCATTCGTCCTCGCCGGATCCTTTACGGAACCGATTCGTCCTCGCTTGGGGCGTGATGCCGTACGAGCCTGGGGTTGCGCTCGCACAAGGCAAGAACTTGCAGTTTTAGGAACCCATTTTGAAACACAATTTATAAAACACATTCACAGAGATTTGAACACAAATACGGAAGAAATATGCTTTTCATTGATAATTCAGAGTAATTTACATAGAGTTTACATTGATGCGCCTTCTCGGCTATTGAATTGTATTACAAAAGGATAACTCAAAATGCAGGGTGAACTCCGTCAGATAGTCCACGTCATTTGTATATTACGCCCTTGTATAAATTGAAGTCTCTGCCTCCAAAATGAACTGACTCCAGCTATACTTCAAAATAGAGGTGCTCCTAACGCCTCCTCGCTATGCTCTAGCGTTGCACTGTCTGAGTGCCTGAAATAGTTGCCCACAACGTGGGTCAGTACACAACTTGTACTGGTGAGCGGGATGAACCCACTATAGCTAAAGTCAATCACTATCAGTTGCATGTTTTGATAGGATATGGATAATAAGCATTGAATCCATCCAGTACACTGATTGCTTACTCGATCGATGGCACGCCTTCCTGAACAAACCAGAACACTATCGTATGCACGCCTTCCCTGAAACGAAACACAAGTATACTTACCATCTGCACAAGACAATAAGTTAGCATGCGTTCTATTCTATGTGGTCATTGGTGTGATCGACACCTTAGGGACATATTTCAAACATTAGCGGCGCGCCCTATCAGCCCGGGTAGCAAGCCCTGCTGGAGGTCCCGCTATGGATCGTGACGAGCACGAATCAATTATTTCCCTCTGGATCGATACGGTTCCAGTGCCCCAGAAAGCCGTTTCGAGGAAATGCCAAACCATGTGCACAAGTTGTCCCAGACCATGCAAATGCGTGAATAATTCATATTACATACAATGCATCGAAATAAACAGAAGAAGTAAAGTAGCAACATATATATATCTCATGCAACAGTTCATATTTTCTCAAGCGGTGTTCCGATTCAGTTATCCCATAAGTCCAAACTCTATCCGAGGCACCAGGCCGCCACCAACAACCAACTTTCCTTATAAACAAGCTCAATTATAAGGTGTGCAAGCATATGATAAATTAGTCTATAAATCCCATGTTCCTTTCTTAGTGGCTGGCATGCCTGTGGCTAAGGATTTCCTAGGCGTCCAACCTGGCATCATCGAGTGAACGATTGAAACTTAGAGATGTTGGCATGAAGAAGTAGGAAAGAAGGGACCAAACCACTCACTGGTTAAGGGAAAAGAGGCTGAAACTAGGAATCCCGCTTAGCGACGATCAAACGTCAGTTACGCAGACCTGAAACAACACGAGCACCGAGTTAGAAATCTTGCCTATCCTTTCTTGTCGAACTCCCCAAAATCCAAGCTCCAAACGATAAAACCAGCAGCGAAAACCAAGCAAATCGAAAGCAACACCAAATCAAAATCCCAAAGCGGCAATCAAGAAAACCAAGCAACCAAAACACGAAAACTATTGGACTTGTTTCAATAGAGGCCTTTCCATGAGTTGGAAAGGATCATCGCATTTCGTTCGTGGCAAGAAGATGCCGAGATCTAAGTTACGACTCAGACAGACTAGCCACAAGCCCAATTACATGGTGCTCGTCCCGGTCGGATCAGGATTTGAGGCACTACATTAGTTGCCAGTACGGTACAATCTAGAAGTTCAGAGTGGTGTAATCAGAAGCTTGTTCAGAAGTTCTCTAATTCACACTTGAAGTCTTCGAGCTCTTCGGATCAAAGCTTGTGCTCCATTCGTATAGTAGATTCAAACGGGGAGCTAGAGTCCTTCCGCCTGAAATTAGTCCTCACATTGAGGGATACCAGATACATTACTATATTTGTGTTTGCCTTCTCACTCTTTACTTTACTTTGGCTTATACTGTGATAGCTTTGACATACCTGCAACACAATTGCTAGATTGTTATTATAGTTGTGACACTTATATCTGTGATACATATATAGCAGTCATGATACTTGTATAACTTACTAAAAAAAATTTAATTTCTAAATTTTGCTGCATACTCTATTCACCCCTCCCCCCCTCTCTAGAGTATATTCTATTATATGTTGATCCTACCCAAAATAATGATTATTTTGATCTCCTTTGTTGCCTTCGATCCGGTCGACAAATAAGGTCTTCTTCTTTGCATGCATGTGGGTTGTTTGTCTCACCATAAATAGAAGAATAAGAATAAATAAGATGAAGAAAGGTATCATCTCACTGCATCCTCCCTCATTTGCCTCACCTCACTGCCACTTTTTTTTTATTTTTTTGAAGGAGCATATAAAAAGTAATAGTCAATGCCTTTGCATAAGAGCACCAAAGCCTCTTATAATTTATTCTCTAAAGTTTAGCATATCATCTTAACCCTATTTTTCTTCTTTTGGATAGACTCATTTTGCTTACCTTGGGCTACTACCCAAAATAAGGAGTTATAGGTGTCAGGTCCTTCAACCATTGAGAGTCTAATAGTGCCTAAAATTTTTAAAAAAGAAAAAAGAAAAAAGAAAAAAGTGTATCACATGATGACTCAAATATCACTTTACCGGAGAAAGAAAAAGCAAATGATCAAACGGGGGAAAACATGGAGGAAGTTATCCTAGGCCGACAACTCTAAGTATCGTCATCAAGCGTTAATGGTGATAGTATGTTTAATGAGGAAGTTGTGCTAGCCCTACGACACCAGCTTTTTTTAACAAGGGTCAAATGGTGTCTTTTAATATTACCACCATCGCTTTCGAACTGGTTCTGCATGGGTTTTCTACAGGAACTTACTTTCCATGTCAAAGAGATGGAATGCAAATTAAGATCCTTTGTTAAAGAGGAAAACACATTTGTTGGCTACCAGGAACTATTTAGTGAAGTCCATTACATGAAACGTATAAGTCTTGTTAGCAACGACTTTGCAAAGTAGTTTAAGTAAAATGAAGGTGACTACGACTTCTCATTTTTCATTTGATTGGTTGGAGAAGGAAATTTTGGTCGAACCTTGCTTGCAGAGTGGCTAAGCTGAGAGTTCTCGAGTAGATTATTTGCCATAAACAAAAAGTTAAACGAACTTAGTTTCACAAACTTGCAAGAAAAGGAAAAGGTACAATAAATCCTATACAAGAATCTAAAGTACAATGATTCTGGGAAAATATAGCTATAGAGATCTAATCTGCAGTCGATCACTTAATTCCTTGGACCACTCAATAGTGAAAAAATGCAAGAACACGAGCACCCGAGAACTTGATAGCAAGAAGACTCTGGTTGATAGCAAGAAGACTCTGGCAATAACGCACAAGAAGCTCATCTTTCTTTCCCTCTATCCGCCTGTGCGTGTGAAGGAAGAACTGAGCCTACATTTATAACCTTCAGGAGCGGTTATAGAAATATGCGTGCACTTTGGACAATTAGCACTGTATTTTCCATTATGCGTACACTATTGAGAGTTTTATAATCCATGTTCTACTGAGTGTGTGCACAACGTACGAACTACTTGACACGTAGCTTCCAATACGACAAAAGCGCAGGTCGTGGAAACAGTTATTTATGCATGTTTCACGAAAAACATGAAATAAAAGACATGTAATCATAAACGCTCGCTGTCATTAAGATCCTAGGCGCGTTATTGAAGAAGTTTAATAGAAATAGCCATACTGGCACACTTTGCTGAACATTAGAAGAGGTAGTCGTACTGGCACGCTATGCTGCAACTTGGAGGAGGTTGCCATTCTAGCGCATTCAACTGCAACTTGGAGTAGGTAGTCATACTGGCGCATTCTGTTGCAACTTAGAGGAGGTAGCCATACTGGCGCATTCTGCTGCAACTTGGAGGAGGTAGCCATACTGGCGCAATTTGTTGACATTTGGAAGAGGTAGCCATACAGGCACGCTCTGATAGAATCTGGCCAGATTGTCCACAAAACGACAACCTAGGTCTACATGTCGAAGATCTTTTATAATAATGACTTCGACCTACTCGACTGTTGTACCAAACTTTCAGATTTACTGTATTAAATATGGGGGAAGAGAAGACAGGAAGACTGTGCGTCTTCTTTCATTGAGTTAAATAAAAAATGGTTCAAGGGTGCACCACTATTCTATTCTTTAGGAGAGTGTGACATACTTTAAAATATTAATAGAATGCGCTACTCTTCATTTAGACTTGTTTTGTAAAGAAGTGCACCATACTCCTTTTGGCTCTGACATTCTTTGGAGGCATACTTTTTATGCTTCTACATAGATCTCTTCCATCGTTAAATGATATAGAAGATGTAGAACAAGACATGACTGTGAATCGAAACCTAAGGTATATTGTTGTTATTTTCTGTGATTTAATTATTGTTTCTAGATGATACTAAGAAAATCTTAATATTATATTGGAGCTGTAATTCTTGTTTCTCTTTTTTAAATATGTTATTCAATGCTTTTGAATAGAGATCTCAAGATCAAATTACGCCATGTTTAGGAAACCCTTAAATTAGGGTACAATAAAGAGATTGATCTGATAATTTTAAAAAGGAAAATAGGGTTTTTTATTTGATATTGTAACTCTCCCATCCCCAAATCTTGAATTTCTACATCTAATTTTGTTTTCTAACTCATAGCTTGTAATTAAGATTAGGCTAAATAAAATTCTAGAAGGAATTTGAATTCCAAATGTACATAATTAAATTTAATTTGAATATTTTAATTAACAAATTAAATTGGAATTTGAAAATGATTAATTTTCCCTTCTTTTTGGGAGATCTAGAAATCTCCATGGCTTTTAATAATTCATTTGAATTTCTTTTTTGGCCAATCAAAATGCTAGATTACAAATTTTTTATGAAGCCCTGATGAGGGTTCCTTCTCCACCACCCAGTTCCCATGAACTTTTGACGTTGCTGCCATTTGTCAACCCTGATCGAGCAACCCGAGCCAACCTCCATCTTGCTTGAAAGAAGACGACAAGATTTATCGAGTCATTTTGACCAGTCAACGAGATCATCCGACCACCATGACATCGTCAGCACCGCCTCGAGTCATCTGATCCGTCGAATCAACGAGAAACTCTGAGTTTCTTACAGACTCGAGCCCAATTTTAAGGCTAAATGTTCCTCGCTTGTCTACTTGTCCAATCATCGATCCAATTTTTTAAGTCGAATATTGGTATGTTCCTTTATCTCCATGTCAATTTATAGTTTATTTAGATGTTGTTTGATTGATCGAATTGATGTTCAAAGTCGCCTTATCATCCTCGGAGCATTGCGACAGGAGTTGAAGCACATATATATGACGTAATGTATTGGAACATCGCATATGTATCATCGCATATTGTAAACCACTTGGCACATTTTATTGTTTCGAGAGTGAGAGCTTGACCGATTTATAATCTTGGTCTAGCGCCGCTTGTAAGACTTCTTAATATCAATAAAGAGCTTGGTTTTTACCTATACTTGTGTTTGTTCAAACTTTTGCTGCATTGGGGACTATTGTGCGACTTTGTGGCTTAGCTTTTTATCGGCCGTTTCAGGTGCTTGCCTTGCGCGGGCACAACTTAGGCTCGCGCAGCATCATGCTCATGCGAGGACATTTGGTCCTGCAGGACCGGGGCATGACAAACTAGCACGGGCAAAGTAGCCACAATGATTGCCTATGCCACAATGACCACGCTATGGACGCATCGCTGGCTCACCAGACCTCATGCGCGGTTATTGGTTGCACTATGGTCGTGTCGTCGGCAAGCAAAGCCCATACGAAGGATCTCAATTTTTGTAGTTGCGTCATTGTCGGGCTTAACCCCACACGGGAGTTCTGTCTATCGTCTTCATTGTTTGTGGTTGCGTCTTTGTTGGGTCATACCCCATATTAGGGTCTTATTTTCATGAGTGCTTATCTTGCCAGCAAGACAAATCCACCCATATATAGTATCGACTATCTTGTGTCAGGGTCATTGCGATCTCCATCTTCTATTGTTAGTAGCCAAACCTATAAGGGCTTTAACGCATCTAGGGGCGGATCCAGGATTTAAAATTGGGATGGGTACTACAATTCTACTAATCACATGTCAAAAATTTGGTAGAATTTTTCTATATTTGTAAGGTTCGACACCTGTCATAATGAATAAAAACATTGACCTATAGCACTAAGTAATCATGAACAAGTTCAAAATTATTTTTAGACCAAAAAAAGAATGTTGAAGCACATAACTGAAGTACGACAAGTCTGAACAATTATGGAACAAGTACAATCATGGCAGACAACATTCCAAAACGTCTTTGTAATATACCATATAAACAAAGTATACTATTACAACAGAACCAATGGACATCCTTCAAATGAGATTACTTATCATAAACAAATAAGACGGAGCACAAGTCTTGCATAATAGGAAGTAGACTTACTTGAATGTCATCGCTGGAAACTAACTGTGCTACTCAAGTTGTTATATAACAAATCCTAAAGCAAAATTTCAAAGACCAACACACATTTTTCAACTTCACATAAAGAGAAAACTAATTGTAGAGTAAAGTAGTAGATGGCATGGGAACCCATAAAAAAGCCAGGTCTGATGAAATTGGAGCAAAGGAAATACGAATAAACCCTAAACAATTATTTTAAACAAAGTAAATCAGAAAATAATAATTGCAAGAAGAGATTTACATCAGCAAAAGTCAGTTCCCCTCTGTCGATTCGCACATCCACCTCCAGGCTTCAGACTCCCATAGCTCGCCATTCTTTCCTTCAATCTCGAAGAGCTCGGAGACCTTGGACTCGAAGAATGGAAGAAGCCGACTTAGCCAAGAAGAGCAATTTGGTCTGGAGGAACCGATTCGAACTCCGAAGAGAGAATAGAGATCAACTCCTCCACTCTCCAGTCCTCTTGGTCTTTCTTGAAAGGACTCAGAGGAGGAGGAAATCAGGAAATACAATTATACAAACCCTATGTTTATTCCGACATTCGCGCTCACTGCTCAGGCTCTCTCTCTCTCTCTCTCTCTCTCTCTCGTATGTTGTATTGTTGCCGCAGCCCTCATTTGGATTTGGATCAATGGATCATTGCTCAGTGGGTGGGCTGAAATTTTTTTTTAGGGGCACTGTAGGTAGGTATATATATCTGGTAAACAAAAAATGGGATGGACTACAGCCCACCCAACGAACCACCTGGATCCGCTCCTAAGCATATCGTGACATTGTAAAAATAGGGACGAAGGGTGGGTATAGCTGAAACGCTAACACTAACTTAAGATTATGGCGGGATGCCACAATAACGGGTTGAGTTATGGAATTAACTTGATTAAAATCTTAAGTATTGATGTTTTGGGTTTAGACTCGAGCCGTTGTAACCCACGATTTCTTAAGTGGCCATCCCGTGTAATTTGTATATTTTGGCTTCTTTTTTTTCATATATTAATTCTTCTAGACACAGCATACATGATCTTTGTAATAATAGATTACATGATCTTTGTAATAATAGATTGGAGATTATTTTTGATCTTTTATTTATTTGGTTGCTTTTGCGGACCGGATAATGGAGGAAATAAATAAAGTTCTGAGTATGTTTGGTCCTTTTTTTATGATATTGAATTGATTTGGATGAGAGATGCCTGGACAAAAATAAAAATAGTCATTGCTTTGATTCAAAGAGAAAAATTAAATATGTTGCAATTTGTTTCATCGTTGCATTCGTGGGTTGTTGTAATGTGCGGCATTAAGCCAAAACTTAGGATATAATTGCAATGACCCAACAGATGTTAAATGGAGTTATACTGGAGAAAATGTTTATATAAGGTGAAAAATATGTCCCATAATACTTAGGATATTGTTAACCCAACTAAAAATATGTAGATGTTAACCCAACAATTATGGAAAATGTATTTGACTAGACTAACTATAACAATTATGGAAGATGTATCATTTGACTAGACAAACTATACCGTACTGTATGTCCGTATAGGATGTCCTACTGCTCAAAAAAATTATTTACTACAAAATGCCTGCTCTATCTATATTTAGGTGAGCAAGATGATAAAAGTTTTGAAATTTAGATTTGGTGGGTGCACCAGGCCGATGCAACAATGCAACGCAAAGGCGACGCATGCGGACCCGCAGTAGCAAGCCACTGCATATGGACCCGCCCCATGAAAGAAATAAATTTAATATCATAGTGGACACATGGTCCACGTATCAGATATTAAACTGATAAGAACAGATACTACACTTGATCTTAGCCAAAAGGCCGAGAAAGGTATGATTTGCTAAGGGGGCTCTCAACTGTTTTTATAGCTGCTGTCACTTCACCATCCATCGTTGCCAGCCGATGTGGGACTAAACAGATCCTTGTACATCACATAAGATGCCTTCAACTTTCACTTATATCCTACTCTTATCTAACCTTTTAATGCAGGCTAGGCTGGGCTGTGCCACTAAAGTCCTGTAGCAAACAAACGTATGCAACTTATTAAACTTAAAATACCTTAACTTTACCTTCTTGCAAACTGAGACCCATACTATGCACTTTTGGGAGTTTTGCGTTTAATTCGTTAGCTAGCCTCCTGGCATACTGAACGCAAAGTGATTGGCCAAGACATCCAGCAAAAACATCAACATAGGCTCATCACCTAATTATAAAAGTAGATCGTTGAATATTGAGCTTGCTCACCTTCGTATTAGGAGGAGTTCCAATCATAGTTTTGTGTCTGCTATTGTGAATTCTCTCTCTTGTGAAGTAGGCTAATAATTCAATTGTATTTAGGATGTAGCCTCACAAGTCACATAACACAAACGTGGGTGAGTATTGAGTCTATTCACAGCACAAATATTTTAGGGCCGGCTCACTCTATTCACCATTGAGTAAGTTTTTTCAAAATAAACGGGGACCCCGTTTATTTTGAAAATACAATCCATCCCGTCTCGTTTATTTTACACATCTCGTTCAGATCCGGTCCCTTTAAATACGAAAATTTAGTAACCGGTCCGTTTGACCAATATACGATTCGGACGTCGGATTAGAACCACGGATCTTGGACCCATATGTCCAGTCCTAATTTTGTTATTGATAGGTACTACAATATCATGCCAACAAGCACGTATGCATCAGATAGTAACAGATAATTTATGCGTTTCTTCCCACAAGTAACAGGTAGCCCGTTAATTCAATATTACATACACCATTAAGGTCCTTGCAAAATTAATGCATCACTTGTTGCAGTATTTAATAAACTCGTGGCATTTGATGAAGCAATAATTAACTCCATCACCACTCAAACATGGCACTGATGAAACTTCTCTTCTTCTCTTTCATCTTAATAATCCATATTTCCTCAAACGCAGTTTTTGCTACTTACTGGTTCTACCACAAAACTGATCCATTACGTTCCCCCATAAAAAAAAGTCTATTTTAAATAAATACAAACAAAATAAAATAAAAACTTAAATTAGATAATCCCTTAGGAACAGAAATGACATTTTCTCGTATCTTGGTAGTTAACCACATGATGGTTAAGCTAACCCTAATATTTTGCAAACTAACAGACTAGATAATAATACAATCACAATGAGTACATAAAATCAATTAATAGAGCATATGTAAGGTTACCATGAAACCTACTTCCTTTCTTCATTAGTCAGATCGAAGCAATTCCAAAAAATATTTTTCGCTCTGAAAAGAAAGGGCATTGTACGACTTTTGGAAGGACATATTTAATAGGAAAGAACATAGGAACAAAATAAGCCCTTCCTCAGTATATTATATTTTTCTCACTCTAAAATGCATAAAATTTTGAGATTAGCCATAAAATTTAGTAAAAGAACCCCCCCCCCCCCCCCCCCCCCCAATTGACAACATGAAAGAAGTCCTGACTGACATCAAGGATCCAACTAAATGACCAAAACAATGACTGTTTTGATCTCCTTTGTTGCCTTCGATCCGGTCGACAAATAAGTTCTTCTTTGCATGCATGCATGTGGGTTGTTTGTCTAGTTGGGAATCAAGTCTGCTAAGGGGGCAGAGTTCGGTCGGAACTCGGTCCCTGACCGAGTTCGGGCCGAACTCGGTGTGGTGTTTCAGAACCTTTGAACCGAACTCAGTCCGAGTTCGGTGTCGACGGCGGCTGCTCGGATTTTGGAATTTTTATGTTATATTTTAGACCGTTGGATGCTAGTGGACGGCAGGTTCTTATGGTTGACTATTTTTAGGATTTTCTAATCCTAAAATAGGTTTCTCATCCTCTAAATAGGGAGGAGGGTGGAGGCACAAATGAGAAGCACAAGTTGGAGATTCGGGGTGCTCGTCCACAGGAAATCTAAGAGAAAACTCCACAGGTTTGGACGTGTAAACATGGGCAACAAGGGGCAACTACAGTTGTAGACATCAGTGATGTGTACTTGACAATGGAGCTTGGTGAAAAGCTCGTTCTTAAGGATGTGCGACATGTACCTAGTTTGCGCTACAACTTGGTTTCGGTAGGGAGGCTGGCGGATGATGGTTGTCGCATTTGTTTGGGGACAAAGATTGGATGCTTACGAAGAGTTTCCAGCAGCTGGCTCAAGGAGATTTGTGTTGTGGCATGTACAGGCTCAAGTCGCTGAGGTGTACAAGTAGGCCACAGATACCGGATGGAGGCTCGAGGGGTATTCGACAGGAGGTAGATCATCGAAAACTTGTCTTGGAGGGACTTCGAGATATTTTAAGGGATACAGAGGATTCGGTTCGTCGAGACAAAGCGACGAATGGTAATGAGTCAAAGATTGAGGGTCAGTTTGTCGGTCCCATAACAGCTGGTCGGTCTCCAGGTGGGGGTTGTTCCTTGGATCCGATTTTGGCGACTGGTGGTTTGCCAAAGCTTCACGGAGCAACATTGTTTTCAGCAGTTCGAGGCCAAGGAGGAGATTAAGGTTTACAGCAAACTCAATCTGAGGCAGGAGCATCATTATTCTCATAGTTTAGGGGAAGCTGTGGGTCATCGACGGCATGCACAGTGCATGATGTTCTAGTCAAGGACGAATGTGTATGAGGGAGCTTCAAGTTCGGACACGAAGGTGGACAGATTCAGGAGTTCGAATCTCAAAAGAATTTTACCGTGTGGTGCCCCGTTCCCCCTATTCGGGGAGCACGGCTAAGAAATACTAGACGGTATCGTTCGATCGGGATAGATTAAATCAAGAACTCATCCTCGTTATGGATTTGTCTCTTCGGAATCGATTCCCATATTCAGTGGACCGTGCCCCCGGGATCGACTTAGCGGCAGAGTCAGGAGGGACCTCTCCGCTGCATTCTTTGTTGCCTAGTTTTCGCTGTCGCTTGTTGCTTTCGTGCCTTGAGTTGGTTTCGGATTTGCTTGGGTTTTCTTGAACGGTTTCGATGGATTTCATTGCTTTCGTTCTTAGGACTGCACTTCAATTCCGATAAGGGAGAGAGAGGAAGAAGTACTGATCAGCTGTTCGTGTCAATACAGGTGAACCAGCTGTAGTCGTCGCTCGAGCGGACTCCTAAAGCACTTCTTTCCTTTTCCTTCCAACTACCAAAGTGAGTGGCTACCAACCCGATTAGCTAGCCCTACTTGCTAGTCTTCACATCTAAATCTCGTGTTCGTGCTTTGCCCGATCAAACGATACCAAGTAAATAACTAAAAGATATCAAGATAATAAGGGAATAGACTTGGGAAATATTGCTTGTCAATGAAACTTGTGAACGGTTACTTACTTATATGCTTGCTCGTTTGAAAATGTTCATCATATGCATAAAAATAAGTTAGAATGTATATTTCTTCTTAAAACTGTGCTATGTATAGAACTCATTCTCAATGCAATAACTCAACAGGAAGACTATGCAAAAGTAGATCTTGCCCTGTTATTGCCCTGTGCCTGATTTGCCTCAAATATTAACTTAGTGTACTGCGTTGATCACGGACAACTTGTGCACAAGGTCTTAGTTCCTGCGGACGGTCGCTGGGGCACTGGCACCGATCCGATCCGGACGGAACTCACGATAGTCGCCTGCTTCGGATCGAGTGGCTTGTGGCGCCTCCTGTTCTCTGCACCGCACGCCATTCCGTCCCGAGACTAGCCCGTCCATTATGGCAACGTGCCAGTGATCCCCTCGTATATTTAAAACCTGTTACTACTAACTTGTGTCTTCTTGGCAGGGAAGGCAAGGTAAGTATTATGCAGGTGGTTCAGACGGGCAGGTAAATGTCACCGAACGGTGGCGAGTTATTTCAACGATTCTATATATATGTCTTGCTGTAAAATGAACTAAGGCAAGATAGAAACCCACAAATATGCATGCTTCATTAAAATAACGTGTTGATTGGTATAGTTGGGATAGCTTGCCTTCACCAGTACGTTTCGATGTACTGACCCTCGTTGAAACAGGTTCCCTGCGCTAAGGAGAGCCGAGCGAGGAGCAGGAGACAAACCCCCAATTCAGTCCAGCTGTAGGCACGCCTCGACCGTGCCAACCTTTGAAGCATTTTGAAGAAGAAGAAGCATTTTGAAGTTAGAAGCTAGCCACCAAGCAACCATGCAACTTCGTGGCAAAGCAGTCGTTCCGACGCAAGGTCTTATATTTTGAGTTTAGTAAGGATGTAATGTACAGGACTGCTATCTTATTTTGTGTCAACACTTTTGTAAGCCCATAGAGGCAATCCTTATGACTCAGTTCAAGGAGTTTGTAATAGATGTTCATATTATCAATAAAAAGAGAACTTTTCCATGTTTCAATATGTGTTTCAATTATCTGCGTACTCTGAATATGTGCTCGCTATGCGAAACAAAAAAAAATACTTAGCCTTGTGCGGTGCGCAACCTAGGCCCGCACGGCGGTCACGCCCGGGGGACGACTAACGATTCCACGGGATCGGGGCGTGACATGTTGGTATCAGAGCACAGCTTCAAAGTTCCTTTGACTTGAACTGGAAAAGTTTCCTTAACGATAAATCCCTGTGCGAACTCCTGAACTCGTTAGGGCCAAAATGAGATACGTTCATGCAATAAGTCCATAATACATTATGATCCTGATGTAATTTACCTTCCTTTCAAGGAACGACGCAAGCGCAACCATCAGCGCTGGCGCCAGGCGAGACAAGGACTCAGGAGAGCAGTTTCGAAACTTCAGGAAGCTCTCGGAGCCAACGGGGCATGTCTCAATCGGATTCCCTTCAGCAGGTGATGCAAATGTTCACGGAGCAACGACAGAGGGATGATGCCCGCCAAGCCAAGTTCGAGAGCAACCTAGAGGCCCGGCTCTCAGTCCAACAAAAGCAGGTAGATACCCTGCAACAGCTTGTTCAGACCCTGGCCTCCAACCATTCTGCCGCAACGACAGCTACACCAGTGGAGCAGCCAGTGCTTGAAGTCAAACCACCGCCCGCGCCAAGGACGAGGGAAGTGACTGCCTTCACCTTTGGCAACTTCAAGAAGGTCTGCAACACGCCGTTTAATGGGACTGAGGACCCGATCGTGGCCCTAGATTGGCTCGCCGAGCTTGAAGATCATTTTTCTCTCCTAGAAGTGCCGGAAGACAAGCGCGTCACCTGTGCCCAACTATTGCTTCGCCTCAACGCGCACGACTGGTGGGACGTGCATCGACGATCTCTTCAACTTGGCCATGGAGAGGAGGCGATCGCGTGGACGACTTTTCGTGCCGCGTTCGAGGAGGAGTTTATACCCCCACCTCTACGACGTCAACGGGAAAATGAGTTCGTTCAACTCCGGCAGGACAGCATGACGGTGAAGCAATACTCGGCAGAATTCAATAAACTGGCCAAATTTGCTACCGCTTATCTACCGGATGCAGCGAGTCGTGCCAGACGATTCGAAGGAGGGCTACGTCCTGGCATTCACGGGCACGTAGCCGTTCCGCAGTATCAGACGATGCGGGAAGTATTAAACCATGCCCTTTCGCTCGAACCGCAGTATCCTCACGTTGCCGCAGGCGCTGTGCAACCTTCCAATCACAAACGCCAAGGCAACGATAGAGGAAACAACGCTGCAAAGCGTCAAAATAATGGCGGTCGTCAGCGAGAAAACCAGGGGCAGCGTTGCACCTACTGCAACAGAAGAGGGCACACCGAGAATGTCTGTCGCAAGCGGCTCGGTACTTGCCTCAGATGCGGCGATCCTGGCCATCAGATTAGCAGCTGTCCGCTTCGTACACCGCAACAACCAGATCAGACTCCGGCTCCTCAGGTAAATCGAGCGGCGCCTCAGCCAGGGCGTAATCAAGCTCAAGGCCGAGTCTACACCTTGACACGGGAAGAAGCTCTAGCTTCGGATACCGTCGTGTCAGGTACCTTACTTTTCAATAATATACCTGCTCGCGTTCTATTTGATTCAGGTGCAACCCATAGCTTTATTTCTACAAACTTTGCCACGGAGAACAATATTAAAATGACTTCGTTGTATTTAGATTTAAGCGTTAGCACCCCATCTGGTACAAAAATTCATGTCTGTTCAGCATGCCTAGGCGGTTATATCTGTATTGGGGAGAGAAAGCTGTCACTTGATGTTTTAGTTCTTGATGTACGGGACTATGATATCATTTTGGGAATGGACTGGCTAGGCGCGTGCGCGGCAACTATTGAGTGTGCAGAGAAGCGAGTCGTTTTCCGCCTGTCCGGAGAAGCCGTGTTCTGTTACACCAGTAGTCCAGCGAACAATGCGACCAGGGCCTGCATGGTAATTTCGGCAAAATCTGCTCGGCGAATGCTCTACACAGGCTGCGAGGGATTCCTAGCATCGGTTCGGGACACACGGCAGGACTACGCAAACGTCGAGTCAACTTCCGTTGAGGCAGAGTTCCCCGATGTGTTCCCGAGCGAACTATCCGGTATGCCGCCAGACCGAGAGATTGAATTCACTATAGACACATTTCCAAATACACAGCCAATTTCAAAGCCTCCGTACAGAATGGCACCTGCAGAGCTGAATGAATTAAAGCGCCAACTCCAGGAACTACTTGATCGCGGGTTCATCCGTCCGAGCGTGTCTCCTTGGGGCGCTCCCGTGCTCTTTGTGAAGAAAAAGGACGGAACTCTACGCCTCTGCATAGACTATAGGGAATTAAACAAAGTCACAATCAGGAACAAATATCCTCTGCCACGGATAGATGACTTGTTTGATCAGTTACAAGGGGCAACGGTGTTTTCTAAAATTGATCTTCGCTCGGGTTACCACCAACTGAAGATTAAGCCAGAAGACGTGCCCAAGACTGCTTTCAGAACCCGCTACGGCCATTACGAGTTTTCTGTGATGCCGTTTGGACTGATGAATGCTCCTGCTGCATTCATGGATACGATGAACCGTGTCTTTAGGCCCTTCATCGATAAATTCGTGGTGGTATTTATCGATGACATCTTAGTGTACTCGAAGACTAGGGATGAGCACGCAGGACACCTGCGGATGGTGCTACAAACCCTTCGAGACCACAAGTTGTATGCCAAATTAAGCAAATCAGAATTTTGGCTGGACAGTATCTAGTTTTTGGGACATATCATCTCCTCGGAAGGCATCTCAGTTGATCCGAAGAAGATAGAAGCAATCACGCAGTGGAAACGACCGGAGTCAGCTAGCGACATCCGAAGTTTCCTTGGTCTGGCAGGGTACTACCGAAGATTTATACAAAATTTTGCTAGGATTGCTTCGCCCTTGACTCAGTTGACATGAAAGGGTGCGAAGTTTACTTGGACAGAGGACTGTGAAGCTTCGTTTACGGAGTTAAAGCAGCGCCTCATCTCTGCCCCAATTCTCACTCTGCCGAACGGACCGGATGACTTTAAAATATATAGTGATGCCTCAGGAAAGGGTCTAGGATGTGTCCTGATGCAGCGCGATAAGGTGATAGCCTACGCGTCTAGACAGCTAAAGCCTCACGAGCAGAACTACCCAACCCATGATCTCGAACTTGCCGCGGTAGTATTTGCATTGAAGTTGTGGCGTCACTATCTTTATGGCGTGCCGTGCGAAATCTATACGGACCATAAGAGCCTAAAATACTTGTACACTCAAAAGGATTTGAATCTTCGGCAGCGGCGATGGCTTGAACTCCTCAGCGACTTCGATCTCACGATCAGATACACGCCTGGAAAGGGAAACGTAGTAGCTGACGCGTTGAGTCGAGTGTTTGTAGGGAGTTTGGTTATTGATGATAGGCTGCGCCGAGATCTTGAATCACTGGGTATCACACTGAAAATAAGATATAAGAAGTGGGCGCAAGTAGCTCAACTGCGCCTCGAGCCCGACTTGTTACACAAAGTGAAGGCCGCTCAGAAGGACGACCCGTTCCTGCAGAAGATACATGCCCTCATCTTGGCAGGAAAGGCGTCCGACTTTGCGGTAAGCGCGGATGGGATGCTTCGAGTAAAGGGAAGACTATGTGTTCCGAACGACGCGGCCCTCAGACAAGAGATACTCACGGAAGCTCACTATGCTAGTTATACTTCTCATCCAGGTAGCACTAAGATGTATCGGGATCTTCGTACGATATTTTGGTGGCATGGCTTAAAACGGGATGTGGCGCAGTTTGTGTCGCATTGCATGGCTTGTCAACGAGTAAAGGCCGAACACCAGAAACCAGGCGGAGAGCTTCAGAACCTTGCTATTCCGGAGTGGAAATGGGATGATATAACGATGGACTTTATTGTTGGCTTGCCGAGGATGCAACGGGGACATGATGCAGTCTGGGTTATCGTCGATCGACTCACCAAGTCAGCTCACTTTCTGCCTATCAAATCCACTTGGAGTGCCGATCGCCTGGCTCAGATATATCTCAATGAAATCGTCCGACTCCACGGCGTGCCCGTAACCATAGTCTCCGATCGAGATGGTCGATTCATATCACGTTTCTGGGGAAGCCTGCAGTCAGCAATGGGGACGAAGTTGAAATTCAGCTTCGCCTACCATCCACAGACCGATGGCCAAACAGAGCGCGTCAACCAGATCCTCGAAGACATGCTGCGACTCTACGCCTTGGACACGAAGACTAGTTGGGACCTTCATCTACCTCTAGCCGAATTTGCTTACAACAATAGTTATCAATCAAGCATTCAAATGGCGCAGTATGAAGCATTATACGGGCGGAAGTGTAGATCTCCTATCTGTTGGGACGAAGTCGGGGAGCGGCAAGTACTTGGCCCTGAGCTCGTAGAGCAGACCGTCCAGAAGGTTCGGCTGATTCGGGACAGATTAAAGATAGCTCAAAGTCGTCAGAAGAGCTATGCGGATGTTCATCGGAGACCGCTAGAGTTTCAAGTAGGTGACCGGGTATTCCTCAAGGTCTCGCCCATGCGAGGGGTCAGCAGGTTCGGAGCGAAGGGAAAGCTAAGTCCACGATTTGTCGGCCCGTTCGAAATACTAAAGCGGGTTGCTTCAGTTGCTTATCAGATTGCTCTACCACCATCCCTAGCTGACGTACATGATATATTCCATGTTTCCCAACTTAGAAAATATGTGTACGATCCAAGCCACGTGGTAGACCTGGGACAACTGAACCTTCAGCCCGACTTGACGTATGTAGAACAGCCGGTACAAATTTTGGATAGAAAAGAAAAGCTGCTTCGGACCCGTTCGGTTCCTCTAGTGCGCGTGCTTTGGCGGAATCACTCTGTCGAAGAATCTACTTGGGAGCTCGAATCCGATATGAGGGAACGGTTCCCCTCATTATTTCCTAGTGGTAGGTTTTATTCCTTAAGTTTCGGGACGAAACTTCCAATTAGTTGGGTAGGATGTGGTGCCCCGTTCCCCCTATTCGGGGAGCGCGGCTAAGAAATACTAGACGGTATCGTTCGATCGGGATAGATTGAATCAAGAACTCATCCTCGTTATGGATTTGTCTCTTCGGAATCGATTCCCATATTCAGTGGACCGTGCCCCCGGGATCGACTTAGCGGCAGAGTCAGGAGGGACCTCTCCGCTGCATTCTTTGTTGCCTTGTTTTCGCTGTCGCTTGTTGCTTTCGTGCCTTGAGTTGGTTTCGGATTTGCTTGGGTTTTCTTGAACGGTTTCGATGGATTTCATTGCTTTCGTTCTTAGGACTGCACTTCAATTCCGATAAGGGAGAGAGAGGAAGAAGTACTGATCAGCTGTTCGTGTCAATACAGGTGAACCAGCTATAGTCGTCGCTCGAGCGGACTCCTAAAGCACTTCTTTCCTTTTCCTTCCAACTACCAAAGTGAGTGGCTACCAACCCGATTAGCTAGCCCTACTTGCTAGTCTTCACATCTAAATCTCGTGTTCGTGCTTTGCCCGATCAAACGATACCAAGTAAATAACTAAAAGATATCAAGATAATAAGGGAATAGACTTGGGAAATATTGCTTGTCAATGAAACTTGTGAACGGTTACTTACTTATATGCTTGCTCGTTTGGAAATGTTTATCATATGCATAAAAATAAGTTAGAATGTATATTTCTTCTTAAAACTGTGCTATGTATAGAACTCATTCTCAATGCAATAACTCAACAGGAAGACTATGCAAAAGTAGATCTTGCCCTGTTATTGCCCTGTGCCTGATTTGCCTCAAATGTTAACATAGTATACTGCGTTGATCACGGACAACTTGTGCACAAGGTCTTAGTTCCTGCGGACGGTCGCTGGGGCACTGGCACCGATCCGATCCGGACGGAACTCACGATAGTCGCCTGCTTCGGATCGAGTGGCTTGTGGCGCCTCCTGTTCTCTGCACCGTACGCCATTCCGTCCCAAGACTAGCCCGTCCATTATGGCAACGTGCCAGTGATCCCCTCGTATATTTAAAATCTGTTGCTACTAACTTGTGTCTTCTTGGCAGGGAAGGCAAGGTAAGTATTATGCAGGTGGTTCAGACGGGCAGGTAAATGTCACCGAACGGTGGCGAGTTATTTCAACGATTCTATATATATGTCTTGCTGTAAAATGAACTAAGGCAAGATAGAAACCCACAAATATGCATGCTTCATTAAAACAACGTGTTGATTGGTATAGTTGGGATAGCTTGCCTTCACTAGTACGTTTCGATGTACTGACCCTCGTTGAAACAGGTTCCCCGCGCTAAGGAGAGCCGAGCGAGGAGCAGGAGACAAACCCCCAATTCAGTCCAGCTGTAGGCACGCCTCGACCGTGCCAACCTTTGAAGCATTTTGAAGAAGAAGAAACATTTTGAAGTTAGAAGCTAGCCACCAAGCAACCATGCAACTTCGTGGCAAAGCAGTCGTTCTGACGCAAGGTCTTATATTTTGAGTTTAGTAAGGATGTAATGTACAGGACTGCTATCTCATTTTGTGTCAACAGTTTTGTAAGCCCATAGAGGCAATCCTTATGACTCAGTTCAAGGAGTTTTTAATAGATGTTCATATTATCAATAAAAAGAGAACTTTTCCATGTTTCAATATGTGTTTCAATTATCTGCGTACTCTGAATATGTGCTCGCTATGCGAAACAAAAAAAAATACTTAGCCTTGTGCGGTGCGCAACCTAGGCCCGCACGGCGGTCACGCCCGGGGGACGACTAACGATTCCACGGGATCGGGGCGTGACATACCGTCCGCTTGGTTGGGCCAGCCAAGGGCGAAGAAGCGCGTGGGAACGTTAACACATTCCGGTAGAAGACCGAAGTCGGGGACATACAGACAAGACTCACGGTGAGGCTGATCGTCAGAAAATTCGGTCTTGTTTGTGTCATCGATATCGGCAGGATCCCAGTAGTGCAGGAGGTGCTACGCATGATAGCTAGCGTCGACGTGGCAGTCGAGGAGCTGGAGATGACGGAAGATACAAAGCAACTCGGGGGATAGAATATCGGTGGCATGGGAGAGCAGGATTTCTTTTGCGGGACGACATGCATGGTATCCAGTTAAGGAGCTATGGAGCCAACACCTCCCATCGGACTGGAGGGAAAGATTGATGGAAATTAAGTCTGCTGAAGGGGGGCAGAGTTAGATTCGAACTCGGTCCCTGGTCGAGTTCAGGCCGAACTCGGTGTGGTGTTCCAGAACCTTTGAACCGAACTCGGTCCGAGTACGGTGTCGGCGGCGGCTACTCGGGTTTTAGAATTTTTTATGTTATATTTTGGACCGTTGAATGCTAGTGGACGGCTGGATCTTATGGTTGGCTATTTTTAGGATTTTCTAACCCTAAAAAAGGTTTATAATCCTATAAATAGGGAGGAGGGTGGAGGCACAAATAAGAAGCACAAGTTGGATATTCGGGGTGCTCGTCCACAGAAAATATAAGAGAAAGCCCGTGCTTTGCTCTTAGGACTTCGCCATCCAAGATAGAAGGAAGAAGGAGATCTAATCGAGGAGTCGTCAACTTCGGTTAGGGAGATTGCTATGGGTTGGTGAGGGATTTCAATTATAATCTTCTGCTTTTTTTTCTTGAGTGTGGTGTGGGGGTTGAACCTATTAGGGCAAAGGATTTCAACATTAGTTTTTTACAATCTTGTAATTTCATTTGAGCTATAAAGGTTGTAATTTGTCCAGGTGACGTAGTCACCGCCATATACTTGTCTTCATCTGTGTTTGGTGTTCGTAGATTGGTTGGTCATCTCAGGTAGGTTGGTAAAAGGCTTCCGCGATGCGTACAACACGTGGTATCAGAGCGCACGTGTTCCTAACATGTTTTACCTTAAATAGAAGAATAGGAATAAGTAAGATGAAGAAAGGCATCAATCATCGCACCCTCCCTCATTTGCCTCACCTCACTGCCACTTTTTTTTAAATTTTTTTGAAGGAGCATGTAAAAAGTAATAGTCAATGCCTTTGCATAAGAGCGCCAAAGATGGATTATAAAAATAAAAGAGAGGAGAAGTTTCATCAATGCCAAGGGGTGAAGGAGAAGTTGTTTGTTATTGCCTCGTAAAATGCATGCCATGAGTTTATTAACGGATTTTTCAAAGAAAGGGACAAAATTTTATCCAATTGTGGGTGAAGGAAAAAGTTTCAAAAAATTTCAAAGAACGGGATGACTCGCCAACCGAGTTGTCGAAGGCAGATATAATTTGGGGCCCGCCAACTCAGTTGGCGAGAGCTGGCAAGTAATAGGGAGCGTCCGCCAACTCAGTTGGCGGGTGAGGAGTTGGGTGTGGGTCCGACAACTGAGTTAGCGTGGGGGATGTGTGGCTGGCGTTGGGAGATGGAAAATTATAGTCATGGGTGTGGGTGTGGGTGGAGGTAGGGGGTAGGGGGAGAATTATAGCCGTTGCACAACGGCTAATTGAAGGACAACGTTGTACAACTCGCCAATTAAATTGACGAGTTACTTTCTAAATATACCACCCACAGCTCCAAATGAATTTTCATCACACTCTCTCCCTGCCTCAATCAAATCCTCCAGCACTCTCTCGCTCTCTCCCCTCTAGCAAAACCTCCAGCACTCTCTCTGTCTCCCCTCTAGCAAAAGAAAATTCTGCCTGTATCCAAAGTTCTTCTCAGCTTCTTCTAGCCAAAGTTCCCAGTCGTCATGGATCATAGCGTAAGAATAGTATGCTCGCACGGTGGTACAATAAATGAGTTAAATTACGAAGGAGAAAAAACCTAAATTTTTTAAACTTATCTGAATATTAGTTTTGACAATATATGTAATCTTATTATTGAACGTTGTTCTATTCATTATGATTTTATTCTAAAGTCCATTTTTGGTCTTAGTTTTTTTTTATAGATAGTGAAGATGTATGAAATTATATTCTTGAGATTAATTCACAATCACGGTATATAAAAATATATGTTATTAACGTAGTAGCAACATTAGATAATAGAAATAGTGAATATTTTTTTGAATACCAGCATGTTAGTTCGGGTGCTAGTTCTTCTCACAAATTATTTTATTTTTCCAAGAAGGTCATTCATCAGATGAATCTAACCATGATGATGATAGTGACAACGACAATGAGAATAGTGATAATTTAATTGAAAATATAGATTATGTGGTATATGATGATGTTGTAAAAGCTATCACTGGTGAATTATTTATGGGAAAATCATTTCCTAGTCGTTCTAAATTTAGAAGCTTTATAAGTAATTTAGCAATTAAATATAATTTTGCTTGTTCAGCTAGTGTTATGAATAATGCTCGTGGAATTATATATAGTTGTGATTAACCGAATTGTAATTGGAAAGTATATGTCAAATCCATTGGAAATGGCGATATAGCTAAAGTTGGTATATGTAAAATCTATTGGAAATGCTCGTGGAATCAGTGAAATACATTCACAAATACTTTTGCGACTCGATCTCACAAATTTTGCAAAATTTGCATATAAAAATGCTAGAGCAACAGCTCCACATGCATGCCGAGTGAGTTTTGTCAAATCATCCAAGAATGGTAGAAGCTGCACATTTACCATATTTTCCGATACGTCGGAAAATAGAATTGTACTACATAAAGAGAGCAAATACGCTCTAGTGCAACAAGTGACCTAAAAATATTAAATCTTATATAAACACTAAATTAAGCCATACAAATTTTACTAATTAAAATACATACCCGCATTTCATCTACGTCAACCACCTCGTCAATAGCGTGATGTAGGTCCATGAAGTTACCACGAAGATATGTAAACTTCACAAAATGGCTATCTTTATTATCTGATGGAAGCGTAACACCGAAATACTTTCTGATCAGATCAGATCCCTTTAAGTGCAGATTAAAATATATAGCGTCACATGTAATAGGTTATCCTAGTATATTTGTCACATCAAATAGGGTGATCGTCATCTCGCCAAATAGGAGCTGGAAAGTGTTACGTTCAGGCCACCAACGCTCCACAAGACTTACAACTAGGTAAAGATCGTGAATTAAATATCTAACTCGATCTATATAGTGTAATCCAAATGATTGCACCAAAGCCTTTTGGGCATTATTTAGCTCCCACGTACGATAGTTTCTTTCGTTCCGCCAATGTACATGGATCCGAATTTGTAAACCAAGATCATGATCGTATAGCTATAAAAAAAATATGTATTATGTTTTATATGATAATTATCTAACTTGCAAACTTACAATTTAAAAAATTACCTCTAGTAAATATCTGACTAGATATGTGGTCTTCGCGTTGCTTAATAATAAGGTCGGTAGTCGGTCCACCAAGAATACGACCGTCGTTTTGATTAACGGGTTGAGTTATGGAATTAACTTGGTTAAAATCTTAAGTAATAATGTTTTGGGTTTAGACTCGAGCCGTTGTAACCCACGATTTCTTAAGTGGCCATTCCATGTAATTTGTATATTTTGGCTTCTTTTTTTTCATATATTAATTCTTCTAGACAGAGCATACATGATCTTTGTAATAATTGATTGGAGATTATTTTTGATCTTTTATTTATTGGGTTGCTTTTGCGGACCGGATAATGGAGGAAATAATTAAAGTTCCGAGTATGTTTGGTCCTTTTTTTATGATATTGAAGTGATTTGGATGAGAGATGCCTGGACAAAAATAAAAATAGTCATTGCTTTGATTCAAAGAGAAAAATTAAATATGTTGCAAATTTGTTTCATCGTTGCATGCGTGGGTTGTTGTAATGTGCGGCATTAAGCCAAAACTTAGAATATAATTGCAATGACCCAACAGATGTTAAATGGAGATGTTAAATGGAGTTATACTGGAGAAAATGTTTATATAAGGTGAAAAATATGTCCCATAATACTTAGGATATTGTTAACCCAACTAAAAATATGTAGATGTTAACCCAACAATTATGGAAGATGTATTTGACTAGACTAACTATAACAATTATGGAAGATGTATCATTTGACTAGACAAACTATACTGTACTGTATGTCCGTATAGGATGTCCTACTGCTCAAAGAAATTATTTACTACAAAATGCCTGCTCTATCTATATTTAGGTGAGCAAGATGATAAAAGTTTTGAAATTTAGATTTGATGGGTGCTCCAGGCCGATGCAACAATGCAACGCAAGGGCGACGCATGCAGACCCGCAGTAGCAAGCCACTGCATATGGACCTGCCCCATGAAAGAAATAAATTTAATATCATAGTGGACACATAGTCCACGTATCAGATATTAAACTGATAAGAACAGATACTACACTTGATCTTAGCCAAAAGGCCGAGAAAGGTATGATTTGCTAGGGGGGCTCTCAACTATTTTTATAGCTGCTGTCACTTCACCATCCATCGTTGCCAGCCGATGTGGGACTAAACAGATCCTTGTACATCACATAAGATGCCTTCAACTTTCACTTATATCCTACTCTTATCTAACCTTTTAATGCAGGCTAGGCTGGGCTGTGCCACTAAAGTCCTGTAGCAAACAAACGTATGCAACTTATTAAACTTAAAATACCTTAACTTTACCTTCTTGCAAACTGAGACCCATACTATGCACTTTTGGGAGTTTTGCGTTTAATTCGTTAGCTAGCCTCCTGGCACACTTAACGCAAAGTGATTGGCCATTTTTGTTTTGTGTTTTGTCCTAAAACAAAAATATGTCCAGACATCATTGGCGCATATATATATATATATATATCTAGCAAAGATATTGGTCAAGACATCCAGCAAAAACATCAACATAGGCTCATCACCTAATTATAAAAGTAGATCGTTGAATATTGTGCTTGCTTACCTTCGTATTAGGAGGAGTTCCAATCATAGTTTTGTGTCTGCTATTGTGAATTCTCTCTCTTGTGAAGTAGGCTAATAATTCAATTGTATTTAGGATGTAGCCTCACAAGTCACACAACACAAACGTGGGTGAGTATTGAGTCTATTCACAGGACAAATATTTTAGGGCCGGCTCACTCTATTCACCATTGAGTAAGTTTTTTCAAAATAAACGGGGACGGATCAAATCCCGTTTATTTTGAAATACAATCCATCCCGTCTCGTTTATTTTACATGTCTCGTTCAGACCCGGTCCCTTTAAATACAAAAATTTAGTAACCGGTCCGTTCGACCAATATACGATTCGGACGTCGGATTAGAACCACGGATCTTGGACCCGTATGTCCAGTCCTAATTTTGTTATTGATAGGTACTACAATATCATGCCAACAAGCACGTATGCATCAGATAGTACCAGATAATTTATGCGTTTCTTCCCACAACTAACAGGTACCCCTTTAATTCAATATTACATACACCATTAAGGTCCTTGCAAAATTAATGCATCACTTGTTGCAGTATTTAATAAACTCAGTGGCATTTGATGAAGCAATAATTAACTCCATCACCACTCAAACATGGCACTGATGAAACTTCTCTTCTTCTCTTTCATCTTAATAATCCATATTTCCTCAAACGCAGTTTTCGCTACTTACTGGCTCTACCACAAAACTGATCCATTACGTTCCCCCATAAAAAAAAGTCTATTTTAAATAAATACAAACAAAATAAAGTAAAAACTTAAATTAGATAATCCCTTAGGAACAGAAATGACATTTTCTCGTATCTTGGTAGTTAACCACATGATGGTTAAGCTAACTCTAATATTTTGCAAACTAACAGACTAGATAATAATACAATCAACAATGAGTACATAAAATCAATTAATAGAGCATATGTAAAGTTACCATTAAACCTACTACTTTCTTCATTGGTCAGATCGAAGCAATTCCAGAAAATATTTTTCCCTCTAAAAAGAAAGGGCTTTGTACTACTTTTGGAAGGACATATTTAATAGGAAAGAACATAAAACAAAATAAGTCCTTCCTCAGTATATTATATTTTTCTCACTCTAAAATGCATAAAATAAATTTAACAAAAGAAACAACCCCCCCCCCTCCCCATTGACAACATGAAAGAAGTACTGACTTACATCAAGGATCCAACTAAATAACCAAAATAATGATTGTTTTGATCTCCTTTGTTGCCTTCGATCCGGTCGACAAATAAGTTCTTCTTCTTTGCATGCATGTGGGTTGTCAGTCTTGTTGGAAATCAAGTCTGCTGAAAGGGGGACAGAGTTCGGTCGAAACTCGGTCCCTGGCCGAATTCGGGCCGAACTCGGTGTGGTGTTTCAGAACCTTTGAACCGAACTCAGTCCGAGTTCAGTGTCGGCGGCGGCTGCTCGGGTTTTAAAATTTTTATGTTATATTTTTAACCGTTGGATGCTAGTGGACATCTGGATCTTATGATTGGCTATTTTTAGGATTTTCTAACCCTAAAATAGGTTTCTCATCCTATAAATAGGGAGGAGGGTGGAGGCACAAATGAGAAGCACAAGTTGGAGATTCGGGATGCTCCTCCACAGAAAATCTAAGAGAAAGCTTGTGCTTTGCTCTTAACACTTCGCCACCCAAAACATAAGAAAGAAGGATATCTAATCGAGGAGTCGTCAACTTCGGTTAGGGAGATTGCTACGGGTTGGTGAGTGATTTCAATTATAATCTTCTGCTTTCCTTCTTGAGTGTGGTGAGGGAGTTGAACCTATTAAGGCAAATGGTTTCAACATTAGCTTTTTGTAAACTTTTAATTTCATCTGAGTTATAAAGGTTAGAATTTGTCCATGTGACATAGTCACCGCCATATACTAGTCTTCATCTGTGCTTGGTGTTCGTAGATTGGTTGGTCATCTCAGGTGGGTTGGCAAAATACTTCCGCGACACGCCCAACAAGTGGTATCAGAGCGTATGTGTTCCCAACACCTGGTATCAGAGCCAGGTTCTTCTCGAGAGGGAAGATATAACTATGTCTACGGAGCAGATGAACACTCGTATGATCACCCTCACAGGGGGAAACTGGGCAATTTGGAAGCCAATGACAGAGGATCTACTCTGGTGCAAGGACTTGCATGGTCCGTTAGAGGGCGACAGCGCAAAACCGACGGACAAAGGTGTTGATGACTGAAAAATACGGGATTGGAAGGCTGTTTGATTCATCCGCCAATGACTGGATAACTCGGTGTTTCACCACGTGTCCATGAAAAATTCTGTAAAAGCATTGTGGGAGAAGCTGCATTCGTTGTACGAAAGGAAGACGGCTGACAAAAAAGTATTTCTGATTCGTCAACTCTAAATACACGGAGGGTGCACCGGTGGCACAACATCTGAACGAGGTTCAGGGCATCACCAATCAGCTGTCTGCGATGAAGATGGTGATTGAGGATGAGCTTCAGGCCCTTCTGCTTTTGAGTTCTCTGTCGGAAAGCTGGGAGACGTTGGTGGTGTCGGTAAGCAATTTTGCTCCTGATGGAGTTGTCACGATGGAGGCAGTCAAAAGCAGCTTGTTGAATAAGGAGATCCGACGTAAGCAAATGGAATCGTCGCAGGAGTCAGCTCTGGTGGCTTCCTACGAGAAGGGAAGACCCAAGTCATAGGCGAGGACATGGGGGAGTTCTAGGGATCTTGATATTGTGGACCGCAAGGAGGGCTGCTATCACTGTAGCGAAAGGGTTCATATCAAGAGGAACTGCATGAACCTCAATGCTGAGAAGGCCAAAGGCAAGGATGATCAGGAGGATCTGACGGCTATGGAAGATCTCATCATTGCAGCAACCGATGTAGAGGAACCTTGTGGCATGTGGCATGGTGACGACTGGGTCATGGATACGTAGGCGTCGTATCGCGCCACTCCATATAGGAGGATCTTCACGTCATACCTCGGTGGCAGGTTTGGACGTGTGAAGATGGGCAACAAGGGGACGGCTGTAGTTATAGACATCGGTGATATGTACTTAACAACAGAGCTTGGTGAAAAGTTCGTTCTCAAGGATGTACGACATGTACATAGTTTGTACTACAACTTGGTCTCGGTAGAGAGGCTGGCGGATGATGGCTATCGTAGTTTGTTTGGGGACAAAGATTGGATGCTTACAAAGGGTTTCCAGCAGCTTACTCGAGGAGATTTGTGTTGTGGCATGTACAGGCTCAAGCCGCTGAGGTGTACAAGCAGGCCACAGACACAGGATGGAGGTTCGAGGGGTATTCGACAGAAGGTGGATCATCAAAAACTTGTCTTGGAGGGGCTTCGAGATACTTTGAGGGATACAGAGGATTCGGTTCATTGAGACAAAGCGATAAATGGTGATGAGTCAAAGACTGAGGGTCAGTTTGTCAGTCCCATAACAGCTAGTCGGTCTCCAGGTGGGGGTTGTTCCTCGGATCTAGTTTTGGCGACTGGTGGTTTGCCAAAGCTTCATGGAGTGATATTGGTTTCAGAAGTTCGAGGCCAAGGAAGATATCAAGGTTTGCAGCAAACTCAATCTGAGGCAGGAGCATCATCATTCACACAGTTTAGGGGAAGCTGTGGGTCATCGACAGCATGCACAGTGCGTGATATTCTGCTAGAGGACACATGTGTATGAAGGAGCTTCAGGTTCGAACACGAAGGTGGACAGATTCAGGAGTTCGAATCTTGGAAGAATCGCACAGTCAGCTTGGTTGGGCCAGCCAAGGGTGAAGAATCTTGTGGGAACGTTAACACGTTCCGGTGGAAGACCGAAGTCAGGGACATGCAGCCAAGACTCACGGTAAGGTTGATCGTCAAAAAATTCGGTCTTGGCCGTGTCATCGATATGAACAGGATCCCAGTAGTGCAGGAGGTGCTACGCATGGCAGCTAGCATCGACGTGGCGGTCGAGGAACTGGGGATGACGGAAGATGCAAAACAACTCGGGAATAGGAGATCGGTGGCATAGGGGAGCAGGATTTTTGTCGCGGGACGACAGGCATGGAGTCCAATTAAGGAGCTATGGAGCCAACACCTCTCATCGGACTGGAAGGAAAGATTGTTGGGAATCAAGTCTGTTGAAGGGGGGCAGAGTTCGGTCCGAACTCGGTCCCTGGTCGAGTTTGGGTCGAACTCGGTGTGGTGTTCCAGAACCTTTGAACCGAACTCGGTCCGAGTTCGGTGTCGGCGGCGGCTGCTCAAAATTTGGAGTTTTTTATGTTATATTTTAGACCGTTGATGCTAGTGGACGACTGGATCTTATGGTTGGCTATTTTTAGGGTTTTCTAACCCTAAAATAGGTTTCTCATCCTATAAATAGGGAGGACGGTGGAGGCATAAATGAGAAGCACAAGTTGGAGATTCGGGGTGCTCGTCCACAGAAAAGCTAAGGGAAAGTCCGTGCTTTGCTCTTAGGACTTCACCATCCAAGAAAGAAGGAGATCTAATCGAGGAGTCGTCAACTTCGGTTAGGAAAATTTCTACGGGTTGGTGAGTGATTTCAATTGTACTCTTCTGCTTTTTTCTTGAGTGTGGTGAGAGGGTTGAACCTATTAGGGCAAATGGTTTCAACATTAGTTTTTTTGTAATCTTATAATTTTATCTGAGTTATAAAGGTTGGGATTTATCCAAGTAACGTGGTCACCGTCATATACTTGTCTTCATCTATGCTTCGTGTTCGTAGATTGGTTGGTCATCTCAGGTGGGTTGGCAAAACACTTCTGCGATGCTCCCAACACGTGGTATCAGAGCGCACGTGTTCCTAACATGTCTCACCTTAAATAGAAGAATAGGAATAAGTAAGATAAAGAAAGGCATCTCTCAACGCACCCTCCCTCATTTGCCTCACCTCACTGCCACTTGTTTTTTTTAATTTTTTGAAGGAGCATGTAAAAAGTAATAGTCAATGCCTTTGCATAAGAGCGCCAAAGATGGATTATTAAAATAAAAGAGAGGAGAAGTTTCATCAATGCCAAGGGGTGAAGGAGAAGTTGTTTGTTATTGCCTCTTCAAATGCATGCCATGAGTTTATTAATGGATTTTTTCAAAGAAAGGGACAAAATTTTATCCAATTCCAGGTGAAGGGAAAAGTTTTAAAAAATTTCAAAGAATGGGATGACTCGCCAACCGAGTTGTCGGAGTCAGATATAATTTGGGGCCCGCCAACTCAGTTGGCGAGGGCAGGCAAGTAATGGGGAGCGTCCGCCAACTCAGTAGGCGGGTGGGGAGTTGGGTGTGGGTCTGCCAACATAGTTGGCGTGGGGATGTGTGGCTGGCGTTGGGAGATGGAAAATTATAGTCGTGGGTGTGGGTGTGGGTGGGAGGGGAGAATTATAGTCGTTGCACAATGGCTAATTGAAGGGCAACGTTGCACAACTCGCTACTTAAATTGACGAGTTACTTTCTAAATATACCACCCACAGCTCCAAATGAATCTTCATCACACTCTCTCCCTGCCTCAATCAAATCCTCCAGCACTCTCTCGCTCTCTCCCCTCTAGCAAAACCTCCAGTACTCTCTCTGTCTCCCCTCTAGCAAAAAAAATTCTACATGTACCCAAAGTTCTTCTCATCTTCTTCTAGCCAAAGTTCTCAGCCGTCATGGAGCGTAGCGTAAGAATAGTATGCTCGCACGGTGGTACAATAAATGAGTTAAATTACGAAGGAGAAAAAACTCAAAAAAATTTAACTTATCTAAATATTAGTTTTGACAATATACGTAATCTTATTATTGAACATTGTTCTATTTATTATGATTTTATTCTAAAGTCTATTTTTGGTCCTAATTATTTTTTGATAGATAGTGAAGATACATGGAATTATATTCTTGAGATTAATTCATAATCACAGTATATAAAAATATATATTATTAAAGTAGTAGCAACATTAGATAATAGAAATAGTGAATATTTTTCTGAATACCAGCATGTTAGTTCGGGTGCTAGTTCTTCTCAACAAATTATTTTACTTTTCCAAGAAGGTCATTCATCAGATGAATCTAACCATGATGATGATAATGACAACGATGATGGGAATAGTGATGATTTAATTGAAAATATAGATTATGTAGTAGATGATGATGTTGTAAAAGCTATCACTGGTGAATTATTTATGGAACAATTACTTATAAAGCTTCTAAATTATGATGATGTTGTAAAAGCTATCACTAGTCGTTCTAAATTTAGAAGCTTTATAAGTAATTTAGCAATTAAATATAATTTTAGTTGTTCAGCTAGTGCTATGAATAATGCTCGTGGAATTATATATAGTTGTGATCAACCGAATTGTAATTGGAAAGTATATGTCAAATCCATTGGAAATGACGATATAGTTAAAGTTAGTATATGTAAAATCCGTTAGAAATGCTCGTAGAATCAGTGAAATACATCCACAAATACTTTTGTGACTCGATCTCACAAATTCCGTCAAATTTGCGTATAAAAATGCTAGAGTAGCAGTTCCCCATGCATGCCGAGTGGGTTTTGTCAAATCATCCAAGAATGGTAGAAGCTGCACATTTATCATATTTTTTGATACGTTGGAAAATAGAATTGCACTACATAAAGAGAGAAAATACGCTCTAGTGCAACAAGTGACCTAAAAATATTAAATGTTATATAAGCACTAAATTAAGTCATACAAATTTTACTAATTAAAATACATACCCGCATTTTATCTACGTCAACCACCTCGTCAATAGCGTGATGTAGGTCCATGAAGTTACCACGAAGCCATGTAAACTTCACAAAATGGCTATCTTTTATATCCGATGGAGGCGTAACACCGAGATACTTTTTGATCAGATCAGATCCCTTTAAGTGTGGATCAAAATATATAGCGTTGCCTGTAATAAGTAACCCTAGTATATTTGCCACATCGAATAGGGTGATCGTTATCTCGCCAAATGGGAGCTGAAAAGTGTTACGTTCAGGCCACCAACGCTCAGCAAGACTTACAACTAGGTAAAAATCATGTATTAAATATCTAACTCGATCTATATAGTGGAATCCAAAGGATTGCACCAAAGCATTTTGGGCATTATTTAGCTCTCACGTACGATAGTTTTTTTCGTTCTGCCAATGTACATAGATCCGAGTTCGTAAACCAAGATCATGATCGTATAGCTATAAAAAAATATGTATTATGTTTTAAGTGATAATTATCTAACTTGCAAACTTACAATTTAAAAAATTACCTCTAGTAAATATCTGACTAGATATGTAGTTGTCACGCCCCAGTCCCAAAATATCGAGGGACTAAACACGTAGCAATGGCCAGCAGCACACACTGATGGGCAAACCCAATTTAATGGACCCAACATGATGCACTTAAGCTGTAATTACAACAATAAGGGTCTACTAATCTCATCCACAGAATGAATATATCAATATCAACAAAAGGAACAATATCAACATCAAAGCACAAGTAAATAAATCGGGGAACAACCCGATAACAAGTCTGATACAATTTGTTCATTAAACAAGAATGTAAATAGCAACACAAACTGAGTATAGAAGAAACATATACTCAGAAAAATCCATGGCAATCACCTAGCTCGGTTCCTGGTTCTGCTCCACTGTATGCACCTGATCCTGCTTTTGCTCCTGCTAATGCTCCTGTCCTGTATACCTCAGGGTGGATCTCCTCTGCTAATCCTGGGGATATAATCCGGATCCAGGTCCTCAGGGGACATAGCAAGGTACAAAATAACTCATGCTAAAAATAAATACAGTGCAGCAATAAATGAAATAATAGGGTAACTATATAACCAGCTAAGTGATATGCAAGTTGAGAGCATCACTAAAACTCAGGCTGAAACCACTACAAGCTATGTGTTTGGGAGCCGGTAGCGGTGATATCACATAGTGGGCCAAGCTCGGGTTTAGAGTCTTGAGCACCGCATTAATAAGGGTTTTATATATATATAATCAGCATGTAGCATGTGTGTCTCTCCCCACCCAATGTAATCACACGTCTCATGTCCATAACACGCAAGATCAAAACTAATGCAGCAAGTCATAATAAGATCTAAGCATATGAATAAAGTATATGTCATAAACCTTTATCCTATACAGAATCACCATGAATATCTCAGGAAGATTCTGTCTCATGAATAGTGTCAAGTGTCCTGAGTTATGATGTACTTGATAAGACAAGTACGAGAATGCAAAGGGTCACGATATCCACTTCTAGGTGACGTTACACAACTCCGCGTACGGTGTTGGCACCCGAATATTATTCGGACGCTAAGTAAGTCACACGTTCCTAGGTTAAGCATGTACAAGATATAAATAAATCAAAGAAATATGTAACAAGAACTGCAATGTTGGCAAGGTACACTTTTCTGGGGTTTGAATTCTAACAGTAGCTCTGGTCTCAGTGGGTTTTGCTGGTACTCCTCAGGTTGCTGAAATAGACATCACCATCAGATTCAGAAAATATCAAATAGCTAGAAACGCCTGTCCTTGAGTCCAATTTGGACACATGGGCAAAAATGACAGTTTCTGGTCAAAGCGGGGTCCACATGTAGGCCGCTTTGCACCAAAAAATATGTCAGAAGCAAAGGTCTCCAAATTCGTCAAATTTAGTGTCAACAAGTCTAGAACGATGATACGAACCCAACGGAACTTCCAGAACTGGATTCCGATGAGCCGGTCACAAAATCGCCCGTCAAGTGGAGCCGTGGGGCCCACAATACGCGATTTTGTCAACGTTCTCAGAATCGAACCAAACTTGGGTCACAGGACCAGCGTATTGTTACGAGTCCGATGGCGCAAGTTTTATTTCGATCCGACGTGTGTATACAAAGTTACAACATATTTCAGAACAGGCGGATACGGGGCGTTGTCGGCGGATACTCGTTGATTCTGGTGTGCACGAACATCCAAATCAACTTCTGCGAAATCTCGCACGTCCGTATCAACGGCATGCACCTTTCGGTAAAGACCGCACGCGACCAAGTCATCCCGTTTGGCGGGGCGCACTCAGTTCCGGGGCAAAATTGGGTGTTAATTTTCCTGTTTTTGGATCGCGGTTCGCGATCACCACAGGACGCGACACACCGAGCGGGTTACACGGGCATCGAGAGGGTCACGCTGGGTTCGTGTCACAATAGACGGAACGAAAAATGGGGTAACGAGGAGAGAGAAAACGCTACCTGAACAGGGCTACTCAAAAACCAAATTTCCTTGTGTCCGCGTGGAGACGCGATACGACACGACACTGTGGGACATGGCTAGGGTTCCGGTGGCTGGGGCGACCGGAGATGGCCGGAGCTGGTGGCGGCTAGGGCACGGCTCGCGGAGGCTGTACTGGCGGAGGCGAAGCTGTCCAGGGCGACGGAGGAGCGTCGGGCTGCCGCTGGTTTCAAGGGCGGCGGAGGATCTCGAGGCGGTGGCTCGGCTGAGGCGCTGTCGAAGGCGGCCGGGCTCGAGGCGGCAGGGGAAGACGGAGGAGCTGGGCGGCCGGGGCTTGTGGGCGGCTCTGGCTTCGGGGTCGCCGGAGAAGACGACTGGGCGGAGGTGCTGCGGTGGTTGGGAGCAGAGGAGGGAGGCGACGGAGAGGGAAATGGCAGCGGGTTTTATAGAGGCGAGGAGGGAGGAGGAGGAACGGCGGCCGTTGCGGAGGCAAGGCGGCGGCAGTTGTGGGGGAGCGGGGCTGGTCGTAATCGCCGGCGGGAATCACGGCGGCCGACGGCGGTTACGAAAGTCGATCTGTCGGGGAAGAGATAGGGTTAGGCGGAGCGGGTCGGGTCAACGGGTCGGGTCTGAGGGGATCCGACCCGATCCGCTGAAACATAAATGCGGGTTCGGGTTAGAGGATTTTGGGTCGGCGGGTTAGACCCGAATCCGACCCGCAGGGTTCGGGTTGGTTCAATTGAACCGGGTCCTGTTCGGGTTGGCTTGGTTTAGTTGAACCTGGTTTAATTCTAGGGTTTAATTTGGTTTAATTTAAACTTAGTTTTTAGGTCTTTAAAAATATTTCTGGGGTCCAATAAATTCCCGGAAAATTACCCTATGTATAATTTTTCATTTTACACCAGAAATATTATTTTCATAATATTTTAATATTATTTAACATCATTTAAAAATTATTTAATTACAAAATACCTTAGTTTTAATTACAGAAAATTTCCAGAAAATTCTAGAAAATTATAAAAATCTATTTTAAAAATTCCTGAAAAATTAGGGTGTTTACAATCTACCCCCTTTAAGAGGATTGCGTCCTCGCAATCAAAGAATAACCGGTCAACAGAGATGACATGGTTGCAAACATTGTTCGAAGCATATTACTATCAAGAAGAATCAAGGTTGAGGTTTTTAAGAAGAACACACAGGGAAAATCATTTTCCTAAGCATTAAAAGTTATGCAATCTCCCATATGAAGGAGATCTAGAAGACTACAGTTTAGAAAAACATAGATTATCACTTATAAAAATATATTAGGTTATCAATTATTAGCAAGTTCACAAATTACTAGGTTAAGGCTAGGTCACGAACCAACAGGTACGAACTAAAGCAATACTAGCAACAGATAACTATGAAAAACTTACGCACATTAGCTACTCCAAGAGTCTGCGCGTCCTCCATAGTCATCGCGAAAGCTTGTTCGCGTCCTTGAGGTGGTTCCCTCTGCTGTTGCTGGGCCTGCTGGAAGAGTGCTGCTTGTGGTACCAAGGGTGGCCTCGGCTGATATCCTCCTGGGGTAGGTGGTCTGACTTCTTCAACTCCCATTTGCGGTGCTCCCAATGCTGGATAGGCTGGCCTCGGTACTGGTAATGCTTGTCGTTTTAACATTAGTGCTCCCTTTCGATGCTGAGGACAATCCTTGGCTAAGTGTTGGTTGGACGCACAAATTAAGCATAATCCCAATTTACGTCTGCACTCATTCTCAATGTGGCCTCTCTTGCGACAATATTGACAAATAGTCAGTACTTGCGGAGATGCTTCCGGTGGCTGGTGCATGTGAGACTTCTTTGTAATTTCTTCCTGTGGTGCTACGACTGGTACTGATGTGGCTGGTCGATGTATCATCAATGCTTTCTCTCGACGTTCAGGGCAATCCCTTATCGAATACTTTTTGGATCCGCAAGATAAACATAATCCAAATCTGAGTCGGCATTCTTTAGCGAGATGGCCTACCTTGCCACAGTAGTGACAAGTAGAAAGAACTAATGCTAGTGGTATAGATGCTCTCTGCGGTGGATTCATCTGTGGTCGCTTTGCAACTCTTTTTTGTTGTGCTTGGTCTGGTGCTGATGCATACGGCCGCTTCTGGCTAGACTCTATCCTTGTGATGCACTCCATGGGTCATACTGCAGCAAGAACGTCCGCGTCTAAGGTAGTTGCAACGGAGCTGATTAACTTTCGTAGCTCAGAGCTAAATCTGTCGATGAACTTCTCCGCTTGGTTTTGCTGAGCTTTTTGATGAACCTTCTGATGGGCGTGCATCATCACGTAGAACATTCAAAACATTTGTTGTTCGTCCATAGCCTGCCCTTGTGGAACGGTAGGCATCGGTGGAGCAAGCTGCATTGATGGTGGAACATAATCTTGCTGGATTCTCGAGGCATGCTGACTTGCTTGGCTGCATTGTTGAGCTGATTGACCTTCATCAACTGGTGTCACTTCATCTTCGTGGTTAACCACAACACCTTGTAGTATTCCTGGATGAGTCACTTCGTTGGCTTGTGGATCTATTATTCTGCAACCAAAAATAAAATATAAGGAGCGCACAGGAATCAAGGCAGGATGCAAATCAAGAAATTAATCTCGAATCCGATATAGATATTAACAACGTTTCAAGCAAGTGAATGAGATCCTAAAAACTTATCCTATTCTTATTGCAGGCTTGCTCGGTCCCTAAGTTAAAATTGAAGCAATTTAGTCGTTGACCTTCATGGGCCACCACAAAAACTATGTCACGTCCCAGTCCCAAAATATCGAGGGACTAGACACGTGGCAATGGCCAGCAGCACACAGTGATGGGCAAACCCAATTTAATGGACCCATCAGGATGCACTTAAGCTGTAATTACAACAATAAGGGTCTACTAATCTCATCCACATAATGAATATATCAATATCAACAAAAGGAACAATATCAACATCAAAGCACAAGTAAATAAATCGGGGAACAATCCGATAACAAGTCTGATACAATTTGTTCATTAAACAAGAATGTAAATAGCAACACAAACTGAGTATAGAAGAAACATATACTCAGAAAATCCATGGCAATCACCTAGTCCTCGGTTCCTGGTTCTGCTCCACTGTATGCACCTGATCCTGCTTCTGCTCCTGTTAATGCTCCTGTCCTTTATACCTCAGGGTGGATATCCTCTGCTAATCCTGGGGACATAATCCGAATCCAGGTCCTCAGGGGACATAGCAAGGTAAAAAATAACTCATGCCAAAAATAAATGCAGTGCAGCAATAAATGAAACAATAGGTTAACTATTACCAGCTAAGTGATATGCAAGTTGAGAGCATCACTAAAACTCAGGCTGAAACCACTACAAGCTCTGTGTCTGGGAGCCAGTAGCGGTGATATCACGTAGTGGGCCAAGCTCGAGTTTAGAGTCTTGAGCACCGCATTAATAAGGATTATATATATAATCAGCCTGTAGCCTATGTTTCTGTTCCCACCCAATGTAATCACACGTCTCATGTCCATGACACGCAAGATCAAAACTAATACAGCAAGTCATAATAAGATCTAAGCATATGAATAAAGTATATGTCATAAACCTGTATCCTATACAGAATCACCATGAATATCTCAGGAAGATTTTGTCTCATGAATAGTATCAAGTATCCTGGGTTATGATGTACTTGATAAGACAAGTATGAGAATGCAAAGGGTCACGATATCCACTTCTAGGTGACGTTACACAACTCCGAGTACGGTGTTGGCACCCGAATATTTTTTGGACGCTAAGTAAGTCACACGGTCCTAGGTTAAGCATGTACAAGATATAAATAAATCAAAGAAATATGTAACAAGAACTGCAATGTTGGCAAGGTACACTTGTCTGGGGTTTGAATTCTAACAGTAGCTCTGGTCTCAGTGGGTTTTGCTGGTACTCCTCCGGTTGCTGAAATAGACATCACCATCAGATTCAAAAAATATCAAATAGCTAGAAACGCCTGTCCTTGAGTCCAATTTGGACACAGGGGCAAAAATGACAGTTTCTGGTCAAAGCGGGATCCACATGTGGGCCGCTTTGCACCGAAAAATGTGTCAGAAGCAAAGGTCTCCAAATTCGTCAAACTTAGGGTCAACAAGTCCAGAACGATGATACGAACCCAACGAAACTTCTAGAACTGGATTTCGATGAGCCGGTCATAAAATCGCCCGTCAAGTGGAGCTGTGGGGCCCACGATACACGATTTTGTCAACGTTCTCAGAATTGAACCAAACTTGGGTCACAGGACCAGCGTATTGCTACGAGTCCGATGGCGCAAGTTTCGTTTTGATCTGACATGTGTACACAAAGTTACAACGTGTTCCAGAACAGGCGGATACGGGGCGTTGTCGGCGGATACGTGTTGATTCCGGTGTGCACGCACATCCAAATCAACTTCTGTGAAATTCCGTACGTCCGTATCAACGGCGCGCACCTTTTGGTGAAAATAGCACTCGACCAAGTCGTCCCGTTTGGCAGGGCGCACTCAGTTCCGGGGGAAAACGGGGTATTGATTTTCCTATTTTTGGACCGTGGTTCGCGATCACCACAGGACGCGACACACCGAGCGGGTTGCACGGACATCGAGAGGGTCACACAGGGTTCGCGTTACAACAGACGGAACGGAAAACAGGGCAACGAGAAGAGAAAAAATGCTACCTGAACAGGGCTACGCAGAAATCGAATTTCCTTGTGTCCGCGTGGAGACGCGACACGACACGACACGACACTGTGGGACACGACTAGGATTCCGGTAGCTGGGGCGGCCGGAGATGGCAGGAGCTGGTGTCGGCTAGGGCACGGCTCGTCGGAGGCTGTACTGGCGGAGGCAAAGCTGTCCAGGGCGGTGGAGGAGCGTCGGGCTGCCGCTGGTTTCGAGGGCGGCGGAGGATCTCGAGGCGGTGGCTCGGCTGAGGCGCTGTCGAAGGCGGCCGGGCTCGAGGCGGCAGGGGAAGACGGAGGAGCTGGGCGGCTGGGGCTCGTGGGCGTTTCTGGCTTCGGGGTCACCGGAGAAGACGATTGGGCGGAGGTGCTGCGGTGGTTGGGAGCAGAGGAGGGAGGCGGCGGAGAGGGAAATGGCAGCGGGTTTTATAGAGGCTAGGAAGGAGGAGGAGGAACGGCGGCCGTTGCGGAGGCGAGGCGGCGGTAATTGCGGGGGAGCGGGGCTGGTCGTAACCTCCGGCGGGAATCGCGGCGGCCGGCGGTGGTTACGAAAGTCGATCCGTCGGGGAAGAGATAGGGTTAGGCGGAGCGGGTCGGGTCAGCGGGTTGGGTCTGAGGGGATCCGACCCGATCCGCTGAAACATAAATGCGGGTTCGGGTTAGAGGGTTTCGGGTCGGCGGGTTAGACCCGAATCCGACCCGCAGGGTTCGGGTTGGTTCAATTGAACCGGGTCCGGTTCGGGTTGGCTTGGTTCAGTTGAACCGGGTTTAATTCTAGGGTTTAATTTGGTTTATTTTAAACTTAGTTTTTAGGTCTTTAAAAATGTTTACGGGGTCCAATAAATTCCCGAAAAATTACCCTATGTATAATTTTTTATTTTACACCAGAAATATTATTTCCATAATATTTTAATATTATTTAACATCATTTAAAAATCATTTAATTACAAAATACCTTAGTTTAATTACAGAAAATTTCCAGAAAATTCTAGAAAATTGTAAAAATCTATTTTAAAAATTTCTGAAAAATCAGGAGGTTTACAGTAGTCTTCGACTAATATATGCATTATGTTTTAAGTGAATACGACCGTCATTTTGATTAGCCATCTACAAATAAAAAATATAACTATGATAATTAACAACTAATATATACCCCTACAAATATAACAAGTTTGATAACGATAAAAAATCAGACATATAATATTTTTACTTACCACAGCTTTTTTTTTCTCTATCTCGATTTATCTTACTAGTTGTAGGAAAAATGAGAGAGAAAAATAAAGTAGGAGAAAGGAGAATGTCGTTGTGTGTGTAGAGGGAAGAGGGAGAATGGCCATATTTATAGGGAAGGGAGAGAGGGAATGGAGAGTAAATCTGGAAGAAAAGAGAGGGGAGGGGAGGGGAGGGGGGGGGGGTATTCAATGTAGTCAGAGAGGGGAGGGGGTCTTCGAGGGGCTCGGGGAGTCTTCGAGAGGGTCAGAGAGGGGGGAATTTTCGAGCTGTATGAGAGAGGGGGTAGCCCGCCAACTCAGTTGGCGCGGGATTCGAAAACCGTGGGGGGGAGCCCGCCAAATGATTTGGCGAGCCTTGGCTTTCTCCCACCCACCATGTCAGTTGGCGGATGCTTCATTGCTTGCAAATTGTCTCTGCCTTCGCCAACTCAGTTGACAAGTCGTCTCGTTCTTTGAATTTTTTTGAAACTTCTCCCTTAAGCCGCAATTGGGTAAAATTTTGTCCCTTTCTTTGAAAAAATCCGGTTTATTAAATACTGCAACAATTGATGCATTTTGCATGGACATTACTAGTGTCTGCAATGTTGAATTAATGGGCTACATGTTATTTGTTGGAAGAAACGCATGAGTTACCTGCTACTAGTGCTTGTTGGCATGATATAGTCAGGGCCGGCCCTGGCCCAGGGCGGGCAGGACGACCGCCCAGGGCCCCATGGGCCAATAAGGCCCCAAAAATAATTTTGTTTAAATATATAAATAATTTTGTACAGAAAACAGAACTAGTATTTACTGAGGGCTCTTCTTATCACAAAATAATTGTAGTGTAGTGGTTATTATGTTAAACTTGCATACAAAAGGTTCCTAGTTCAAATCTTGGTTGAGGCATATTTTTTATTTTACATTTTTTTTATTTTTTTTACATTATGTATGGGACCTCATTTTGAAAGTTCGTCCCGAACTCCCATGAGCTTAGGGCCGGCCCTAGATATAGTATATTATGTCTATAACAGAATACTAGTACCATTGCCATGATAAACTCATTGGTACGGATAGGTTACAATCGCTATTACCAATGCATTTCCACTCAGAATCGAAAAGTTGGTTCGACAAAAGAAAACACAATAATTAAGAAATTCATTCCGTTGTGTGATGAGGTAATATTTTGTTTTTGTTCATATGCTTATGTATTTGTGCACAAATTAAGTATTTTTCTATTCAGTTATTGGATACAGGACAAACTAATACAACATTATGGAGATTAGCCAATGGTCCACAACATAGAGCTGCGTGATTCAAAAAATATCGTGTTAATGGTTTTGTATTTGCACCAAGTTCTTCTGATGAATGCTTGGTAACACAAGACAGTGGGGTGTCTATGGAAGCATATTCAAATTTTGTTTCAAGTCGAAAAGACAAAAATCCAAAGGAAGGGAAGATGACCTTTTATGGAATTGTTAGAGACATATATTGGAGCTAGACTATCTCGATTTCAAATAAACAATGTTCTATTGTGATTGGGTTAAAGTGGAGGATTCTAAAAATGGTTGCAAGTCAGATCCAATTTGGAATCAACTGATGGTAAACTTGAAGAAGCTTAGGAATAAGGAAAGAGTTGAGGAGGATCCATTCATTTTAGCTCAAGAAACAACGACGGCATTTTATTCCAACGATCAAAAGACTGATGGGTGGTATGTGGTTATAAATACTCCAAAAAGGTTAAATAAACAATACTACGCAGTAGACATTCCAACTGACTACCAATCTTGTTTGAACGACAAACCCAACTTAAGGAATTTGTTGATGTTCGATGATGGAACTAAATTATATGCTGTCTTCTGTACTCTTTCTTCTTCTTTATGTGCCTCATTGAATGAAAAAGTTATTGTGGTAAAATTATAATTCTCTTGTTTTAAACAATCTATTGTACTCTGACTTTATTTTACGTATGCAACTTTCAAATGACATGGATAACTTTTTTTAGGCGCCTCTTATAAAAGGAAATTATTTTGTGACAAATATGTTGTTCATTGCAACATTTGATCAAAGACAAACATATATAGCTAAAAAAAAAATTCTTCATATTTGTGCTTTATACGATGTATATTCATTCCTGCTCCTAGTGCCGTTAAAAAGTGGCCTACTGCCTAACTAATTGGAAAAGACGTTTTCTGTGTAAATTATTCAATATGTATACATGTATTTTTATAGAATATTTATCAGGTTTCTGCTGGGTTTATAACAGGTTTTCTGCTGGGGTTGTAACAGGTATAATTTAGTCTGGTGACTTGTTTTGTTTTAATAGTTACTAGTATAGTTAGCATACTATTACATAATTAGCAAAATATACGATAGTTCAATAAAATTTGGCTGCACTGTTATTGCTAACTGGATGGTTTACACACAAACACTATTATTTCAATTGGAAATACATGCAATGGTATGGATTAAACTTTTATGGTGGATAATTTCATGTGCAAGTAGCTAGTTTCAAGAACTGGGACCTCATATATTGCTCATTTTGATAAACTCTTCATGTGCATAAAGTTCATTTTAGAAAAAAAGTGGAAATGCCTCTCTAGTTATGGCAGATGCAATTTTGCATTACATTTTTCTATATGCTGTGTGTCGATGCCATTCCTTTTTTTTCTTTGCCTTTTGCATCATGGGTTCAAAGTATCGGTATCGGAATCGGTATCGGACCATTCCTATGAGTATCGGGATCGGCGGTATCGGTAGTATCGGCGGTTTCGCATCGGAGTATCGGATTTTTTGGTAGCGGAAAGCAAACAACTATTAGTAAATTATTAACATTTTTGTGAATATATTTTATATATTTATGCATAATTTAAAGTATTTTCAGTATTGTTTCTTAGTATTTTTGATATTGAATGAAATAGTAGTCATCATTGTCGATTGATTTATATGCGATAGATAAGTTTTCCTTTTTTATATGTTTTTACAATCTTACTATGCTTTTACATCCTTTCTAATTGGTCTTTTTAATTCAAATTTTTTTGCCGAATTGACCGGAAAAAAGACCTCTAATGTCGGTATCGGTCAGTATCGGGTATCGGTCGGTATCGGATCTGGATATGCCAAACTGTATCGGTATCGGCCGTATCGGATCGGTATCGGCCGATACTTTAAACTATGTGACATGGAGATGAATCCTCAGCGGATGCAACTCTACTAGCTAACCCAGGTCTGAACAAGCTCCAACTCTTACAACATTGATCCATGCAAACTGATGAACTGAAATCTCAGGTCAGGTGCTCTGGTTTACACCTGATTGCTGCATCAAAGTCCTAATCTAATGCTAAACACTTGAACACCTGATACTCCATGATACGCACTAAAGTGCACTCCCAAATAATGAATTCGATACCTATTAACACATGAAACTAACACACAAATACCCATTGGCACACTAGGTAATGATACACACGCAATAAGTTGGTTCACTGGTATAAATACACAACAACTTGGTATCCCTGATACCCTAGTGCACTCACACACATTACATAAACAAACCCATCCTCTAATCATCAGCACATTCCACACCTAACCATACACCTGAACACCTACAGATTACGCCCAATCTATTGCACTGCAGTGCAGCACAGTGCACCATTAGTACTGTGCTAAGTTACGTTGCCGCCTAGTGCAGCAACTCCCTTTTGCGCTACTGCTGATTTGTACATGGCCTGATGTCTATTTATGCTGCAACTGTGCTTGATAAGGGATGCTGACCTATTGGTGATATTCAGGATTTTTGTATATAAAATAGATATTGTTGGACATTTAAGTGACAACGGTACCGTTCACCATTCCTTTATCAATTGATAATGATCCCTTGACTCAAGTGTTTGGCAAGAAGGTGAAGGGGCTGCCAGGTGTTGGGAGCTTTGTTTCCAAGAGAAAGTATGATGCTGCCCTTCATGCTCATATAATGTACACAGAGGAAAGAGGCGAGAGGGAGTTTCTGAAAAATAAGGTTGATGAGATGCATACAAAGGTTTAACTTTATTTTTTATTATTGCAAGGTGAGACAACCAACTTATTATATGAAAGTATAAAAGATCATAACTATATGCCTATCAAAATATAAAATTTTATATTTTTAATTTTATTTCTTGTACCACAGTCACAGATTGATGGGCCACCACAACACCCATTCCTAGTCAACTGGTGGGTCATCAACACACGTGCCCATGCCCCATGCAGGTGGGTCATCATCATCCATTCCTATGTCCCAGGCAGTTGGTGGGTCATCAACACCTATGCTTCAAGAACTGCAAGGAACTATTGGGAAATTGACACTCATGCCTCCAATGACGATGAACAATGCACATGGGACATCTTTGGGCAAAAGAGATTCAACGACTTCGGCACGTACAGAACCAACTCCCACGGCAAGGTTGTGTGAGTTGTTTGATTGGAATTGGAATTGGAATTGTGTTGCAGTTGCAAAAGAAGTAATAAATCCAATACATCGAGGTAATTGTCATAATTATCAACTGGACCCTCAATATGAAATTAAGGTAAGCATGTGTGTTCGAAAGATTTTTTTTTTTTCCCGCAAAGCTCTACAAAGAAACTCCCGATGCAAAAATAACTAAAGAAGTAGGAGGAGTTGGCAAATTCCTTGTGTCGCCCAAATCACACATCAAATTTATGGAAGCATCGATCTGTGAGTATTTTTCTTATCATACTTTCATAAACAATACATGAATTTCTGCTCACATCTAGCCAGTTGAAAGCCCCACATTTCCATATGCACTGCATTGTTTTTATCAGTTTGAGGCAAGTATATTCTCAAACATGAACTGATGATATTTTTTCATGATTCATCAGAAAAATGGAAGGAAAGTGCATTTGTATAGCTGCAAGAATGATTTGGATTGAATAGGTAAAGTTCCTTAACTCCTTATGCTGCGATATTTTTATTTTTATGATCTTGCTTTTATTGGGTTCATTCAAATTATATTGTCAATTTTAACCTACTTATTGGAAATTTAAACGTACTAATGCTTAATACTGCTTATGGCAGTTTATACTGCAACAATTTGGAAATACATCGTGATAGAGAGAGTTGTCTGCAACAATACGGCAGTTTATACTGCTTTTATTGGCTATCTGTAGCATGATATAATTACCTGATATAAGAACTTTAAAAAGCTTCTTTATATATTAGCGAAGTAAATATGGTGACTGAGGTAGCTTCAATCTAATACTGATGAAATTTCAGAACACAGGATAGTTCAACTGAAAGGCCATTGCTATCTTATTAAAGTTCTAGTTTGCATGATTCCAGGACAATTGAAAGCTATCATATTGCTCTTGAATTCATATTCATGGATGTTTATGTTCAAAGGGCCTCAGAAGATGAGCTATGTGTACTGCATCTTGGTTGTGTTGATGTTGGCGGTGCTTAATATTATCAATGGCGGTAGCATTAGTGTGATTATGGCATGGAGGTGGTGGTTACTGCAAACTTAATTCTTTTGTTTCTCCCAATTGCTATTTAAACTACTAAGGTTATCAAAAGCTACTTCAGTCATTTTTGGTTTTCATGTTGTGCTCCATAATTGGTTTTTCTTCCTGTCCACTATTATTTTAATTTATACACTCAAAAGAATATAGACTGATCTTGGAATAAAATATTGACCTTATCTTTCTTTTTGGTGTTTTGGTTAGGGTGGGAGCATCTTTTTTCTTTCAATTTTACTGAAAATGGTTAAATAGACCTTACATGTTTATTATTTTTTCTGTCTCAACCAATTTGTTGATTCAGGTTTGAAGTCCTTCACGATGATAAGCAGGAAGAACTACTTTCTGAACTTACCACATTGGAGGTGAGTTTAACATCTTAATTATAAAGAACTATGACATGAATTTTTAAGCTTTAGAGATGATTTCTTATGGACAGTGCAAGCAATAATTGTTTGATATTTTTAAATTTGATTGATGCCTGCTAATAAGTTCTTTATTGTGAAGAAAGTGGGTGAGGGAGGGAGACTCATCAATGAAACCAATGGCCTATTACCTATTTACTTCAAATGCAACCAATGGCCTATAATTCAAAATATGTAACAGAGAAATGGAATAAAGATGCAAGCTTGTTCGTTTTACACTATAGGCTTTCTCAATTAGATCTTGGCACTACAGGCGCTCTATTAGATTTTGGAAAGCTTGGAATAGGTTGTTATCATGCCATATTTTATCGTCATATCCTATCCTTCTTTCTACTTCATTAATATTTTGTTGCTTACTTTATATACACCAAATGGAGAAGATATTTTCAATGTTGCGGTTGTTTTATTTTGTCTTGAGATAAAAGGTATTGTTTCATGTTAAACTGGGTCCTGACTAATTTATCTGGTTTTCCTCAACCTCTTCCTCATTCGTCATGCAGTTTCCCTTTCTGTCCAAGAGTTCTCAACATTTCTATATCTCTGGTGTAGCAGAAGCCTTCGAGATATGTGCAAAATTTTGTTATGGCATGACTGTCACCCTCAATGCCCACAATGTAATTGCATGTACTTGTGCTATGGAAGATATTGTCAATTGCCATTTTGTTAATCAGTTTAAGGAAAAGTTTTGAGGAAAAGTACTGAGTTCATAACAATGTAATTGCATGTACTTGTGCTATGGAAGATATTGTCAATTGCCATTTTGTTAATCAGTTTAAGGAAAAGTTTTGAGGAAAAGTACTGAGTTCATAACAATGTAATTGCATGTACTTGTACTATGGAAGATATTGTCAATTGTGTAATATATTGTCTATATGTTATTTCAAGCTATATGATTTGGACAACCAAATAGGAACAAGTTTATGTCATTAAAAAACTTTGGAACACTCTTTACCCGTTCCGGTAAGGTGCAAAATTAATACAAAATTCTTTGTTAGGAACACTTGGCAGGTGTTCCAAAACTGGAACACTTTTCAACCGTAAATGCAAAAAAAATTGAAACGCTTTCTTAGGAACGCATTTATGGTGTTCCAAAATTTGAACACTTTTTGGTCGTTCCTGTAAGTGTCACAGAAATTAATTTGAAACGCCTTGTAGGCACGCTTTATTGGTGTTCCAAATCTGGAACGCCTTTAAACCGTTCCAATATTTGTCGTTTGGAATGCCTTAATTCTGTTTCAAGAAATTTGGCAGCCCACAATTAGGCCCGACATATAGGCATTCCGAAAATTATTTGGAACGGAATCCCTCTGTTCCAAAATGCCTATTTTTGTGTAGTGTGGATGGAGACATAGAAATCAGCAGCCAAGAAACCACAAGAGAATTAAGGTGACTCCATGTGCTCCACTCTGCACTCATCTTATCATTAGGTTCAGTGCACTCTTCATTCACATATTTTTCAAGTCCCTTGGTCCTAAGGTTCAGTAGAGCCCTCCTAGACCAACTTAGGTAGTTTCTCGTCCCCTCAAGTTTGATGTCATTGGGCAGCAACTCTATCTTCTTCATCACCTGCGACGGTTCTGGTGCGGGCATGACTGCCCACTGGATAAGGTCTCCTCTAATTTGGCCTGAAATACCCCTGGCCATCCCCTCCAGTATCTTCTTCAGCTCTTGACTAGTCACAGGTATTCCCATCTCCACAGTTGCACCTTCACAAACCCAACACTGGAACGAGATCAAACGCAACTCAACCACGGGCCTTGCACCTACACGCAATCATGGCTTTCTCCATCTATATATACATCTCCAAGTTTATGCGGCAGGAGAGGTGCACGATGAGTAGAACTCACCGGAACAAAGGCCAGAAGTAGAGATCTATGCAAAACTTTCTAGGAAGTACGCTCTCTAATCTCAGAACCTACGTTGAGATCGAAATCAGAAGATCACACAAGAGTTCCTATCTGATTATCCACGATCCAACAGACAACTCGCCTACACCAGCATACGACAAGGACAATGTCAGCAAGAACGTACCCTGCTGTTAGTCCCGAGGCTTAACCAAAGTGGAACGCGTGGTCGAGATCAGAGGTTCACACAAAAGTTTTCACTTTGACTGTTCTCGATTTCCATGAAGAACTATATAAGGATTCTGATTACAACTTGTTCTCAAGATTACAAAAGAATCAGAATTAACCAAACTTATCGTTCTTTCTTGCAATCACAGTTACAGACGGACAGAACAAAGTTACAATAAAACAAAAACTACCTTCGTTCTTCCTTGCAAAACGCAGTTGCAATCAGACAGAACGAACCAAGAAGAAGGTGAAGGCCACTGTTGCTCAAAGCAAGGTTCGTCCTCTATCGACGATCTGCTTCCAGAAGCCAGCAAGTTCACAAGAGAACTTCTAGAACGCTCGTAGTCATCTCTTTGTGTGACTCGAACGGACTCCTTTGGACTCCTCTTTCTCAACTTTTTGATCTGTCTCAAAAGGAGGACCGATGGCTCTTTATATAGGGAATGATGGAAGCCCATCCTCCTCTTATTTCCGATGTGGGACTAAAAAGCCAATATACAAAATTGATATCCCACAATCGCAGCCCAATGCATAGCCCGCTCAGCGACCGTTCAGCGCCCGTTCAGCACATGCTCAGCGTCCGTCCAGCGCCCGCTCATGCAACACGCGCATGCAACCCGAGCATAAAACTCGTGCACAAGCGCCTTGCGACGATGCTGACGTGCTAAGTGCAAAGTGCGCCAACAAAGTGCCACTTTACGCCCTTGATCCCGAGTCCGAGTCGCTAAGCCCCTTTGGGGCTTATCTCCTATGAAAATAATTCCAAGAGCATGACAAAAAGCATAAATGCTTTATGAGGAGTTAAATCATTTTTTCTCCTAGAAAAACACCCTTACATGGCACCCATGTGCCCCACCATACCCCATGTGTACACCTCAACTCATATAAAGTATTATATTGAGATATCTACTTGGTGGTATAGCCAATGTGGGACTATCTTTACTAGTCCAAAGGTAAAAATACCAACAATCCCCTACATATCTCAATATATATGGGTTGAGCATTCCCCACATTGACTGTCTATCATGCATTGTGATAGATGTCGCTTCGACTTGAATCTTCTCGCATGGGTCGAACAACAGTATGATACAAGAATGCACTAAGTCTTGAATTCTGCACCATAGCTGCAATTCTTTTCACTCACACAGTGACATCAGTTGTGCTTCCGGTTGCACATTAAAGGCCCTATGCACGTCTGGTTTCGGTGCATGTATTTTGGGCCTCTACAAGTTTTTCCTCAAGACACGACCTATATCTCTTTTCATACACTCTAGGTGAATTCTTTTAAAGAGTCATTGGCATGAAGCCTCGAGCTTCCTTGCGGTGCTACTTCGCTATGACATGGCCCACAGCCGAGGCTAAAGCTCATCGTGGTGTCATGCTACTGTAGCATGAGGTCTCAGCCTCTTTGTAGTGTCAAACTACTAAGCATGAAGCCTTGTGCTTTCTTGCAGTATTACGCCGCTGTGAAATAGCTCGCGTAGTCGAGGATTTACATCTTTTACCTCGTGGTGTCATACTACTGTAACATGAGGACACCGGCCTTTTTGTAGTGCTGCCTACACTCTTCATTCTACAGCATTAGACTGCATGCCTATGTGCGGTGCTACGCCGCTGTGACATGGCTCGCGAAGCCGAGGCATTACCCTTACCGAGGAACCTCTTGGTGGTGTCACCCACTGTAGCATGGAGACCTTATGCTCCTTTGTAGTGATGCGCTACTGTGCTTCCTGTTAAGCACACCATACATTCAAAATGCTTGAGAACTCATTAAGGCATCTAAGATATCCTCCCACATGACTTGTTCTACACAAAAGAACAATTAGTAGACAACAGTGGTTCTGGATCCGTAATCCCTCAATGTCTCAAAGGACTACCCACTATTCCTGATATTCTGTCAGTCAATAGTCCTCCCTTGAACCAATAGCTAGATGCCTAGTAGATTTCTCTTTGAACTAATAACATAAAACTAAATGGTAGGATTGCAAAGACACAATATCAGAGGCCCTCCAAGCCCATATATGTTGTGTCCTTGACTATATGCGGTGTTATGCCGCTGTGACATGACCCAAAGTCGAGGTTCACTCCCTCGTATGGTGTCACACCACTGTAACATGGAGTACTACCCTCCTTTATAGTTCTTGGAATCAGCTGATGCTGGAGGCCTTACATGAACGGATCTACCAGATTCTCATGACTCCGATCATCAAATACTGTAATGATCTGCGCTCATTCAGTGTCCTGTACTGGCCCTTGAGGCCTATCATGAACGGATCCGCCAGATTTACCTAACTCCGATCATTAAAGCACTATAATGATCCACGTAATCTGTACTCATTAAGTGTCATGTGTTCTATCCACATAGTTCTCTTCAAACCGTTGAAGAGATGAACATATGCCACTGCTTCAGCTTCCTGGTTTTCATAGTATGTCGGTATCACCCGAATTTGTGTACTAACCATAGAAAAATCATCTGAGAGCTTCCGGAGCCATTCTGCTTTATATGATGCAGCTTGATAGTGCAAAGAACTCTGAGTAAAGAATGCTGCTTCGACTTCCACGATATATCAACACCACCCCTGGAGAAGTCACGTCTCTTATGGATCTTTCACTCTTCTTTCCTGAGCACCAACTGGCATCACCGAAGCATTCTTTCATATCTGGATAACTACTGTAGCACAGGATATACTAGTGAGTTCTTCTGAGAATTCTGACGAATCTCTTCATAGCTTTCAGTGTTCAACATATATACTGCTTGTGAACTGACTCAACATCCCTGCAGCAAAAGCTATGTCAGGCCTGGTGGTACACGCAGCTTGAATCATTCACCTGATGATGCTCGAGTACACCAACTGTCTGACGCTTTTCCTTGGATTTGGCATCATATTCATGTCACCTAGGGAGTATCGTCCCTGATACCCAAAGAGTGTGATCAACATTTCATGCTGAGAGCTTGTGACTAAGCAAGCCCACCTGGCATCCGAATTATCTTATATCCTCAGGATGACATCCGTATTCCCATGTCTTGAGTTTGGACAAAAAGGACATCTTTGTTAGTGACACTTCTGTGTCCACAACTGGTACTAGCAAGTCGTCAACATAGATACAAATGATGACTCCTCCATTATCAGCAAATTTTGTGTACACACACTTGTCCGTCTCGCTGATCCTGCGACAACTTTGACTAGATGACTTGTCAAACTCCTGCTGCCACATTCTGGGAATTGCTTCAGGCCGTTTCGAGATATCACCAACTCGCAGACTGTCTTCAAACCTGAATGACAATAGTTCCGACTGTTGTCCGTGAATCTCTCATGTCTGTCTTCATCCAAGACTTGATGTATTCCCATCATCTGATAAATAATCAGCTTGTGAATAGCAGCTACGACAATCATCATCCTGATCTACGACACCCTTATCGAGGTGCCAAAGAACTCAATCCCCTATTGTCTGAGAAAACCCCTAGGCAGATAGCCTTGTCTTGAACTCAATTGTTCTGTTTGCTTTCATCTTCATCGACTTGAAGATCTGATAAACATCTGATTAGTTTAGCTCCTTCAAGCAGATTGACCAACACCCAAGTATGGTTGGAGGTTATTGAGTCATACTCATTATTTATAGCCTCCCTCCAGAAGACAGCATCTCTGGTCTTTATCGCCTCATCATAGGTAAGTGGATCTGCTTCCACATGATAGGTGACAAAATCTTCTTCGAAGTCCTTCACTCTCCTCTCACTCGCTTAGACACCGGATCTGCAAGTTCTGGTTCGATCATTGTCATTGGGATGACATGGCTATCTGATGATGATCAGGTTCAGTCTTGGGTGTTTAACATTAGTCTAACGGTAATTGGGATTTGATAAGTCTCCCACATGGTCATTTTCGTGTTAGTCGTTAGTAGGTATCTATAGTTAAGCATAATCCAAATGATTCTGTTGAGCGCTTGTACGCATTATCGTATGGTACCTCACGCCGTAGTATATAATTGATAATAGACCTATTCTCCCGTTGGTCGCTGCTAAATTTAACAATGTTCTTGTGTTAATTTCTTCTGTTATACATAGTGGGTGGCCCTTAAATCGGTTAGATATCAAGAATGTCTTTCTTAATAGTGATTTGACTGAGACTATATATATGTAGCAACCTCTAGGCTATGATACTTCGTAGGATTCTCGTGTTTGTCATTTACACAAATTTATTTAAGGCCTAACGCAGTCTCCTCGTGCTTTGTTTGACAAATTCAATCTGGTAGTTCAGGAAATTGGGTTTACACAAAGCATGCTAACATCTCTTTATATACCCACCCCCAACAGCAGAGGACCGTTATTCTCTTGGTTTATGTTGATGACATTCTTATTATTGGTGATGATACTGCTAGGATTTATATGATTAAAGAGCAATTCTCCTCTCATTTTCATACCAAGGATTTGGGAGTTCGTTATATCTGGGGGATTGAGGTTGCTCGACGTTAATTCTCTTGTTCTTATCCTAATGGAAGTATTGTATAGATCTTTTGCATGATGTTGGCTATTTAGGGTGTAAGTCAGCTGATACTCGTATGGATGCAAACTTAAAGCTCTCCTCTCTTGGCTTTGTATTTGATTCATTGCTACCCAATCTTGATTACTATCATCCTTTATGGGGAAGATAATATATCTAATTGGCATCAACCTTTATGGGGAAGATGAGATATACAATACATGCATTCTCCTCGGACTCTATCTTCAAGATATTGAGTATATTCTTCGCTACCTAAAGAAATCTTCTGGTCAAGGACTTGTCTATCAGTCTTCATCTTTTCTCCTAGGCCGCTTACGTGGATGCTAATTGTGCGAATTCAGTGGACGTTCGTCGTTCAACGAGTGGCTTTTGTACTTATTTTGGTAGAAACCTTGTTCCATCAAAAATAATAACGGAAAAAGTTTTGCGAGGAAACTGTTTTGTCATTTATATGCGTAACTAATTGTCAATTGTGACAAAAAAAAACAATTTTGACGAAATTGTTGGTCATGAAATATTAACAATTCTCATTTTTTCTACCCAAACCTAAACCGTACCAAATGATGTTTTTTAACAATTGCATCATTTTTTACCGGTGGCCGAGCATGAACTTTTTTTTGGGGGGGGGGGTACTTCAAAAAGTTCTTAGACATTCAGTGCTATGCTAAAAACAGCTAATCTGCACTATAGTACATTGTTTATAATGCTAAGAAAAATATTAGCTCGGACACATTCAGTAGATTTGATAATTTGACAAGCTTACACATTTAGATGGCTCTCAAGCTTCATCCATTTACCATGTAGACTTTCGCTGGGCTACATTACAGTCCTAATAGTAATAAGGACTGTCAAGTATAAAAATATAACACCTTTCATTTATGGCTTGAACTTATATATACAAGCCTTTATTAGAGCTGAAAATTATCGAGCCAAGATCGCACTTGCAATTTGACCTTGAAGTTGTATTCGAGCTTGAATCCGACTACGTCACAGGAAGCTGTTCAAACATCAAGTCCATTAGGCCATAATTTGGACTTCATTTGTATCAAAACTAGCAATAGCTTCTTCGCAAGTTGAGCTTGTTCGTAAGTCAAGCTGAGTGCAAGTGCATTTTACATGCGCTACAGAGATTATAGGCCATAAGTACAACTTGTTCGGGAGCTCACAAGCCAAGTTCCCTTTGTTCAAGCTATGTTCCTTGAGAAAATTAACTCCGTTTCCAGGTTCAAGTCAAGATTTCATCAAGCAGATTCAAGCCAAGCTCAAGTCGACTTAGTAACAACAATCATTGTAGAACTCTCTTTTTGGGCCACTGAGCAGAATCAAGATTGTGAAAAGTTATAGGCACTAAGTGCCTGCCGACTAGGTGTGAGCATTATTCAATTTTTGACAAAAAAATGAACCTAACCGAACCGAATAAGAGATTTGGTTTAGTTTGAAAAAAAATCGGTCAGATTTCAGTTTTGAAAATATTAAAATTCCTTATTCGATTTCGGTTTTGGGTTTTTGTTTCGGTTCAGAATAGAAAACCGAACAAAACTTATGCAATTATGTAAATACCCTCAATTTTATACATATTTTGTGATTAAAAATGTGTATATTTTGAAACCAACAATTCTATGTATATATTTTGAAGTCCAACTACGATAATTTAACAGCTAGTCCAACTTTGAACGCAACTTTAAAATACAACAAATGTATGTATAAAAATTATAATTTTTAATATAATTTAACCACGATTCCAACATTGGACCAGACCCATTAAACAACAGAAATATTCCAACCGAATAAACCGAATTGATTATTCGGTTCGGTCCGAGTTCGATTTCGGTTTTGGATTTTAGAATTTCGGATTATTCGGTTTTGACTATTTCGGCTCGGTTGAAACGAATAAACCAAACGCTCACCCCTCCCGCCGACTAGCATCTAGTACGCATAGGCGGTCGCCTAGATCTAGGTGATTCAAAAAAAAAATTAAAAAGTCTACAGAGAATTGCAGAAAAAGTTACTAAAATCCAAAATTATGTATAGTCGGACATCGGGGGGCTAGGTGAACGCCTAGGCGGGCCTCGGAAAGGCACCAGGTGCCTGGCGCCCAAGCCAACCTCGGGCGATACCAGGCACCTAGGCCACCTTTTAGAGACTGAGCAGACTTACGTAAAGTTAGTCGCATTGGTACTAACAACTAAGTATAGAAATAGCCAGTGTTCTAAAAATCGGGCTAGACGTCCGCCTAGGCGCTAGGCCCCAGTCCACTGCACCTAACACCCCATGTTCGGCGGTCCTAGGTGCTAAGCGGCCCTAGGCGGACGTCTAGGCGGCCAGTTTTTTAATTTTTTTGAATTTTTTTGATATATATATATATATATATATATATATATATATATATATATATATATATATATATATATATATATCGGCCGTCTAGACGGCCTAGTCGGACCTCCGGCACACCGAGTCCGCCTAACGATATTTAGAACATTGAAAATAGCAGCTCTAACCTTCAAATAGATTGTGACTATGCACATGGTACAGATAGAATTTCCTCCTCTGGTGGTGTCCCTAAACAGCCAGCTCTCGCCCTCCTCCTCCTATCCCTCGTAGCCATCCTCTCTCCGTACACCAAGAAGACATCGCCAAGATCGACCAGACCCACCTCCTTCAACTTCCTGCCCACCTCCTCGAACATGGCGACTCCCTCCTCGTCCGAAAAATAATGCAAGAACTTGTTATAGTCGAACCTAGGCACCTCTGTCCCACCCCACATCATCCTCTCCACGTACTTGGTGGCCTGCAGCGTCTTCCCAGCCTTCACCAACCCCCCGACGAATATGCTCTCGAAGTTGACGAACGGGTCCCTCGCCTTCCTCCCCCTCTTCCCCAGGTGCCCCTGGAGGAGCATGACGTAAGTGTGCATCGTAGGCTCGCACCCTCTCCGCACCATCTCTCTCAGCACCTGCGTAGCCTCCCCGGCCCTCCGCATCCTCAGCAACCCCTTCATCAGCCCGTGGTAGACGCTAACGTCCGGATTCTCCGCCCCTTCCAAAACCCTATACCCTTCCCGGACCCTCCTCCTCGCGAGGAGCCCGTAAACCAAAGCCCCCAAGGTCGAATTGTCGGCCCCGACCCCCCTCTTAAGCATATCACCGAACACCATGTATGCTTAAGCAACCCTCCCTTCCTTGCACAACCAGTCGATCACCTCCCGGTACGGGGCCAGGCCCATGTCGGCAGAGCGCCTCCTCCTCGCGGTCTTGAAGAAGGCCATGGCGTCCTCGAACCGGTTGGCCTTGAAGAGGGTGACGACGATCTCCGCGTAGGACCCGACCTCGGGCTCGAGCCCGGAGTCCACCATCCGGTTCCAGATCTTGCAGGCCTGGGTCAGGTCGCCGGCGCGGCAGAACCCGAGGACCAGGAGCCCGTAAGTGGTCTCGTCGGGACGCACGGTGGTGGTGGCGGAAATAGTCTTCCACACGACGGCTTTGGCGACATCGACCAGGCGTAGGTCGCACAATGTGGCTACGACGACGTTGAGGCTTTCGAGGAGGGGGGGAGGAGAGTGGTCGGTGGAGAGCTCGAGTATTAGGTCGACGCACTTCTTGACCTCCCTGGCGTGGCCGAGGTGGGTGGCGGCGATGCGGAGGGTGGTGCGGTTGTTGGAAAGGAGGGGGAGGTTGGCGCGGAGGAAAGAGGAGAGGAGGTCGATGTTGCGGGCCCGGCCGAAGACGTCGAGGGCCTTGTTGGCGGTGGTGGGGATGTGGATGAAGTTTTGGGTGAGGGAGAGGTGGAGGTGGAGGCTGTGGACCGGCCTACAGCCGTAGGGGAATTTGTTGCACACCTGTAGGAAGAGCTCGTGGAGGTGGGGGGAAGTGGGAGGGGGGAAGTCGACCTTCCGGAGGTGGGCCTGGAGGGTGGGAAGTGGGGAGTTCTGCTGCTGGTAGAGGACGGTGCAGAGTCGAAGGAGGGAGGCGGGGTCGACGGGGGAAGTGGTGGAGAGGCGGCGGAAGTGGAGGAGTTTGATTGCTGGTGGCATTGGGGGAGTGGATGGTGGAAATTGTGAGTTTTGAGAGTGTTTTTTTGAGTTATTTATAGTTACCCTCTCTCCTTCCAAAATACTCATGCACGTGACGTGACCATTAAAAATTGCAATGGTCTTATCATCCTTATGTATATAGGTTCATCCTTATGTATATTGGTTCAAAATATCCATATTTAACCATTCTTTACATTGTATCTCCCATATTTCACTTTGTTACACATTTGTATATTATTAGTTTCTTTGTTTGTTTTTCTACATAAATAACCCAAATAAGCCTTTATGACGGTAAATTGGTTGTCCGTTGACATCGTCGTTTAATTTGGATACAAATTGTACAAAATTAAAAGATTAGTTTTTTAAACTATGAGTTATTTTTTTCAAAAAGTATGAATTTTGTGAGAAATATTTTGCACTTTACCCTCACATAATAATAGTTTGTCAAAAATATTTTTAGAAAGCTAATTTATTTATTTATTTTTAATTGAAAATAGCTAGAAGGCTATTTTCGAAAGATGTTTATTAGCTCAAGTGGCAAGAATGTCGGGACATAAGCTGCCTAATTGGATGGGTTCGATCCCACAAAAAAGTATATATTAAAAGTTATATATATATATATATATATATATATATATATATATATATTCATTGGTTGCTTGTTGTCTAAGACGTAATAGTGGATCTTCTAATGCCTTTCTTGAAGAGCTTCGACGTATTCGAGAAAGAATGTTCCAAAAACAATCAAGATTTCAGGAAGATGTTCTCCTCGATGGATGCACGTTCGTTTAAGATCTCGATTTGCATGTTAACTTCACTAATATCTTTGTTGTGAGACTTTGTCGATTGAGAAAGGGGTGGTGTGAGACTGTCACCCCCACTTTTTCAAATGAGGGTATTTTGGTCATTTTGAATATCTATTTATTTCTACTGAATAATAATTATCATAGTGCTATTTATTTAAATTTATGTTTGTATTATTTATTTATAGATAGTGGGTTAGTCTATTATTTAGACTTGACACTAGTAAACCCAATTAGACTTGTCATGACAATATTGAAGCCAACATTTTGGTCTAGGCCCATAGACTCAACCCTCTTCATTAATTAGGTGATTTAATTAAACTTTCATTATGATTAGATGCTTCCTAATTTAGCTATCCTAATTAATTACCTACATGAGTATTAGTGAGGGGCATATGTGTCTTTGAGTGTTGCTTGGGAAGAAAGTAGGGGGCCGACCACTATAGGAGGGGGAGACATTCTCTCTCCTCTTCATTCTTTATTTCATTTAGATCCCCAATTGTATTCTTTCCCAAATTAACCCATCCCTCCACCAAATTCCCTCATTTCACCCTCATTTCTCTCTCAATTTCATTAGCAAGGATCATTAGAGCTTGGATTGGCAAGGAGCACTAGGAAGAGGAGCCGGTGGCAAGGAGATCATGTCCGAATCGAGTCCATTGTGCATTTTATTGAAAATTCATCTTCCAATATGTATAGATCTGAATTCATCTCTAATTTGAGTTCCAAATCATGCATTTAACCATTAGAAATCACTTCTTGGCTTAGGGCTACCCGTAGGATCAAGAATTGAGTCCATATGTCTTGTATTGTGAAAGTTATATGGTAATTTGTGTCCAAATAAGGAAAATTACGAGATTGACACATCAATTGTGTGTCATGAAACCAATTAGATCTAATTAGAGTTAGATGACTTGTCAAACTCCTGCGACAACTTTGACTAGATGACTTGTCAAACTCCTGCTGCCACATTCTGGGAATTGCTTCAAGCCGTTTCGAGATATCACCAACTCGCAGACTGTCTTCAAACCTGAATGATAATAGTTCTGACTGTTGTCCGTGAATCTCTCATGTCTGTCTTCATCCAAGACTTGTTGTCTTCCCATCATCTGATAAATAATCAGCTTGTGAATAGCAGCTACGACAATCATCATCCTGATCTATGACATCCTTATCGAGGTGCCAAAGAACTCAATCCCCTATTGTCTGAGAAAACCCCTAGGCAGATAGCCTTGTCTTGAACTCAATTGTTCTATTTGCTTTCATCTTCATCGACTTGAAGATCTGATAAACATCTGATTAGTTTAGCTCCTTCAAGCAGATTGACCAACACCCAAGTATGGTTGGAGGTTATTGAGTCATACTCATTATTCATAGCCTCCCTCCAGAAGACAGCATCTCTGGTCTTTATTGCCTCATCATAGGTAAGTGGATCTGCTTCCACATGATAGGTGACAAAATCTTCTTCGAAGTCCTTCACTCTCCTCTCACTCGCTTAGACACCGGATCTGCAAGTTCTGGTTCGATCGTTGTCATTGGGATGACATGGCTATGTGATGATGATCAGGTTTTGTCTTGGGTGTTTAACATTAGTCTAACGGTAATTGGGATTTGATAAGTCTCCCACATGGTCATTTTCGTGTTAGCCGTTAGAAGGTATCTATAGTTAAGCATAATCCAAACGATTCTGTTGAGCGCTTGTACGCATTGTCGTATGGTGCCTCATGCCGCAGTATATAATTGATAAGAGACCTATTCTCCCGTTGGTCGCTGCTAAATTTAACATTGTTCTTGTGTTAATTTCTCCTGTTATACATAGTGGGTGGCCCTTAAATCGGTTAGATATCAAGAATGTCTTTCTTAATAGTGATTTGACTGAGACTATATATATGTAGCAACCTCTAGGCTATGATACTTCGTAGGATTCTCGTGTTTGTCATTTACACAAATTTATTTAAGGCCTAACGCAGTCTCCTCGTGCTTTGTTTGACAAATTCAATCTGGTAGTTCAGGAAATTGGGTTTACACAAAGCATGCTAACATCTCTTTATATACCCACCTCCAACAGCAGAGGACCGTTATTCTCTTGGTTTATGTTGATGACATTCTTTTTATTGGTGATGATACTGCTAGGATTTATATGATTAAAGAGCAATTCTCCTCTCATTTTCATACCAAGGATTTGGGAGTTCGTTATATTTGGGGGATTGAGGTTGCTCGACGTTAATTCTCTTGTTCTTATCCTAATGGAAGTATTGTATAGATCTTTCGCATGATGTTGGCTATTTAGGGTGTAAGTCAGCTGATACTCCTATGGATGCAAACTTAAAGCTCTCCTCTCTTGGCTTTGTATTTGATTCATTGCTACCCAATCTTGATTACTATCATCCTTTATGGGAAAGATAATATATCTAATTGACATCAACCTTTATGGGGAAGATGATATATACAATACATGCATTCTCCTCGGACTCTATCTTCAAGATATTGAGTATATTCTTCGCTACCTAAAGAAATCTTCTTGTCGAGGACTTGTCTATCAGTCTTCATCTTTTCTCCTAGGCCGCTTACGTGGATGCTGATTGTGCGAATTCAGTGGACGTTCGTCGTTCAACGAGTGGCTTTTGTACTTATTTTGGTAGAAACCTTGTTCCATCAAAAATAATAATGAAAAAAGTTTGCGAGGAAACTATTTTGTCATTTATATGCGTAACTAATTGTCAATTGTGACAAAAAAAAAACAATTTTGACGAAATTGTTGGTCATGAAATATTAACAATTCTCATTTTTTTTACCAAAACCTAAACCTTACAAAATGATGTTTTTTAACAATTGCATCATTTTTTTACCGGTGGCGGAGCATGAACTTTTTTCGGGGGGGACGGAATATACTAACTTCAAAAAGTTCTCAGACATTCAGTGCTATGCTAAAAACAGCTAATCTGCACTATAGTACTTTGTTTATAATGCTAAGAAAAATATTAGCTCGGACACATTCAGTAGATTTGATAATTTGACAAGCTTACACATTTAGATGGCTCTCAAGCTTGTCAAATTATCATTATCTACTGAATGTGTCCGAGCTCGGACACATTCAGTAGATTTGATAAGTTCGCCGACAGCTTGAGAGGTATAGTAGTTCTTGTTCTTCTGATAGGAAAGACGTAGCCTAGCTTCAATTATATAGCCTAAATGGCCATGTAGACTTTCGCTTGGCTCCATTACAGTCCTAATAGTAATAAAGACTGTCAAGTATAAAAATATAACACCTTTCATTTATGGCTTGAACTTATATACAAGCTCTTATTAGAGCTGAAAATTATCGGGCCAAGATCGCACTTGCAATTTGACCTTGAAGTAGTATTCGAGCTTGAATCCGACTACGTCACAGGAAGCTGTTCAAACATCAAGTCCATTAGGCCATAATTTGGACTTCATTTGTATCAAAACTAGCAATAGCTTCTTCGCAAGTTGAGCTTGTTCGTAAGTCAAGCTGAGTGCAAGTGCATTTTACATGCGCTACAGAGGAGAAAAGTTCATTATAGGCCATAAGTACAACTTGTTCGGGAGCTCACAAGCCAAGTTCCCTTTGTTCAAAGCTATGTTCCTTGAGAAAATCAACTCCATTTCCGTGTTCAAAGTCAAGATTTCATCAAGCTGAGTCGAGTCAAGCTCAAGTCGACTTAGTAACAACAATCATTGTAGAACTCTCTTTTTGGGCCACTGAGCAGAATCAAGGTTGCGAAAAGTTATAGGCACTAATCGGCAAGTGCCTGCCGACTAGGGGTGAGCATTATTCAATTTTTGACCAAAAATTGGACCTAACCGAACCGAATAAGAGATTCGGTTCAGTTTGAAAAAAATTCGGTCGGATTTCGGTTTTGAAAATATTAAAATTCTTTATTCGATTTCGGTTTTGGATTTTTGTTTCGGTTCAGAAGAGAAAACCGAACAAAACTTATGCAATTATGTAAATACCCTCAATTTTATACATATTTTGTGATTAAAAATGTGTATATTTTGAAACCAACAATTCTATGTATATATTTTGAAGTCCAACTACGATAATTTAACAGCTAGTCCAACTTTGGACGCAACTTTAAAATACAACAAATGTATGTATAAAAATTATAATTTTTAATATAATTTAACCACGATTCCAACATTGGACCAGACCCATTAAACAACAGAAATATTCCAACCGAATAAACCGAATTGATTATTCGGTTCGGTCCGAGTTCGATTTCGGTTTTGGATTTTAGAATTTCGGATTATTCGGTTTTGACTATTTCGGCTCGGTTGAAACGAATAAACCAAACGCTCACCCCTCCCGCCGAATAGCATCTAGTACGCATAGGCGGTCGCCTAGATCTAGGTGATTCAAAAAAAAATTTAAAAAGTCTACAGAGAATTGCAGAAAAAGTTCCTAAAATCCAAAAATATGTATAGTCGGACATCGGGGGGCTAGGTGAACGCATAGGCGGGCCTCGGAAAGGCACCAGGTGCCTGGCGCCCAAGCCAACCTTGGACGATACCAGGCACCTAGGCCACCTTTTAGAGACTGAGCAGACTTACGTAAAGTTAGTCGCATTGGTACTAACAACTAAGTATAGAAATAGCCAGTGTTCTAAAAATCGGGCTAGACGTCCGCCTAGGCGCTAGGCCCCAGTCCACTGCACCTAACACCCCATGTTCGGCGGTCCTAGGTGCTAAGCGGCCCTAGGCGGACGTCTAGGCGGCCAGCTTTTTAATTTTTTTGAAATTTTTTGATATATATATATATATATGTGTATATATATATATATATATATATATATATATATATATATATCGGCCGTCTAGACGGCCTAGTCGGACCTCCGGCACACCGAGTCCGCCTAACGATATTTAGAACATTGAAAATAGCAGCTCTAACCTTCAAATAGATTGTGACTATGCACATGGTACAGATAGAATTTCCTCCTCTGGTGGTGTCCCTAAACAGCCAGCTCTCGCCCTCCTCCTCCTATCCCTCGTAGCCATCCTCTCTCCGTACACCAAGAAGACATCGCCAAGATCGACCAGACCCACCTCCTTCAACTTCCTGCCCACCTCCTCGAACATGGCGACTCCCTCCTCGTCCGAAAAATAATGCAAGAACTTGTTATAGTCGAACCTAGGCACCTCTGTCCCACCCCACATCATCCTCTCCACGTACTTGGTGGCCTGCAGCGTCTTCCCAGCCTTCACCAACCCCCCGACGAATATGCTCTCGAAGTTGACGAACGGGTCCCTCGCCTTCCTCCCCCTCTTCCCCAGGTGCCCCTGGAGGAGCATGACGTAAGTGTGCATCGTAGGCTCGCACCCTCTCCGCACCATCTCTCTCAGCACCTGCGTAGCCTCCCCGGCCCTCCGTATCCTCAGCAACCCCTTCATCAGCCCGTGGTAGACGCTAACGTCCGGATTCTCCGCCCCTTCAAAAACCCTATACCCTTCCCGGACCCTCCTCCTCGCGAGGAGCCCGTAAACCAAAGCCCCCAAGGTCGAATTGTCGACCCCGACCCCCCTCTTAAGCATATCACCGAACACCATGTATGCGTACGCAATCCTCCCTTCCTTGCACAACCAGTCGATCACCTCCCGGTACGAGGCCAGGCCCATGTCGGCGGAGCGCCTCCTCCTCGCGGTCTTGAAGAAGGCCATGGCGTCCTCGAACCGGTTGGCCTTGAAGAGGGTGACGACGATCTCCGCGTAGGACCCGACCTCGGGCTCGAGCCCGGAGTCCACCATCCGGTTCCAGATCTTGCAGGCCTGGGTCAGGTCGCCGGCGCGGCAGAACCCGAGGACCAGGAGCCCGTAAGTGGTCTCGTCGGGACGCACGGCGGTGGTGGTGGCGGAAATAGTCTTCCACACGACGGCTTTGGCGACATCGACCAGGCGTAGGTCGCACAATGTGGCTACGACGACGTTGAGGCTTTCGAGGAGGGGGGGAGGAGAGTGGTCGGTGGTGAGCTCGAGTATTAGGTCGACGCACTTCTTGACCTCCCTGGCGTGGCCGAGGTGGGTGGCGACGATGCGGAGGGTGGTGCGGTTGTTGGAGAGGAGGGGGAGGTTGGCGCGGAGGAAAGAGGAGAGGAGGTCGATGTTGCGGGCCCGGCCGAAGACGTCGAGGGCCTTGTTGGCGGTGGTGGGGGTGTGGATGAAGTTTTGGGTGAGGGAGAGGTGGAGGTGGAGGCTGTGGACCGGCCTACAGCCGTAGGGGAATTTGTTGCACACCTGTAGGAAGAGCTCGTGGAGGTGGGGGGAAGTGGGAGGGGGGAAGTCGACCTTCCGGAGGTGGGACTGGAGGGTGGGAAGTGGGGAGTTCTTCTGCTGGTAGAGGACGGTGCAGAGTCGAAGGAGGGAGGCGGGGTCGACGGGGGAAGTGGTGGAGAGGCGGCGGAAGTGGAGGAGTTTGATTGCTGGTGGCATTGGGGGAGTGGATGATTGGAATTGTGAGTTTTGAGAGTATTTTTTTGAGTTATTTATAGTTACCCCCCTCCTCCCAATTCATAATGCTATCTTTACTATCCTCCAATTTTTTTTAAATTAGTACTACCCCTTTCAATTTTTTAAAACTAAACATTTTTTTTTATTAGGATAACACTAATTATAATTATCCCGTTATAAAGAATTGGGGGTAGTGCTAATTAAAAAAATTTGAGAGTAGTGAAGATATCATTATCAATTGGAGATAAATACAAATAACTTCTTTCTTTTCTTATGAAAAGTCATCAAAAAGTTATTACTTTTTGGAAACAAAAAAAATGTTATTACATAATATAGTAAAGTGCAAAACAGCTCACAAAATTAAAAAATTTAATAATTTTTTTTATCAATTAAATCCTCGTATATTGGGTACTTTGATTAAATTATCATTTCCGTCCACTACTCGTTGCAATTTAAACGTCAAAATTTGACTAAACAATGCTTAAAATATCCAAAATACTCGTGTGCTTGACGTGACCATTAAAAATTGCAATGGTCTTATCATCGTTATGTATATAGGTTCATCCTTATGTATATAGGTTCAAAATATCCATATTTAACCATTCTTTCCATTGTATCTCCCATATTTCACTTTGTTCACACTTTGTTACACATTTGTATATTATTAGTTTCTTTGTTTGTTTTTCTACATAAATAACCCAAATAAGCCTTCTTGACGGTAAATTGGTTGTCCGTTGACATCGTCGTTTAATTTGGATACAAATTGTACAAAATTAAAAGATTAGTTTTTTAAACTATGAGTTATTTTTTTCAAAAAGTATGAATTTTGTGAGAAATATTTTGCACTTTACCCTCACATAATAATAGTTTGTCAAAAATATTTTTAGAAAGCTAATTTATTTATTTTTAATTGAAAATAGCTAGAAGGCTATTTTCGAAAGATGTTTATTAGCTCAAGTGGCAAGAATGTCGGGACATAAGCTTCCTAATTGGATGGGTTCGATCCCACAAAAAAGTATATTATTGAAAGTTATATATATATATATATATATATATATATATATATATATATATATATATATATATATATATATATATATATTGAATGGTTGCTAGTTGTCTAAGACGTAATAGTGGATCTTCTAATGCCTTTCTTGAAGAGCTTCGACGTATTCGAGAAGGAATGTTCCAAAAACAATCAAGATTTCAGGAAGATGTTCTCCGCGATGGATGCACGTTCGTTACGATCTCAATTTGCATGTTAACTTCACTAATATCCTTGTTGTGAGGCTTTGTCAATTGAGAAAGGGGTGGTGTGAGACTGTAACCCCACTTTTTTAAATGAGGGTATTTTGGTCATTTTGAATATCTATTTATTTCTAGTGAATAATAATTATCATAGTGCTATTTATTTAAATTTATGTTTGTATTATTTATTTATAGATATTGGGTTAGCCTATTATTTAGACTTGACACTAGTAAACCCAATTAGACTTGTCATGACAAAATTGAAGCCAACATTTTGGTCTAGGCCCATAGACTCAACCATCTTCATTAATTAGGTAATTTAATTAAACTTTCATTATGATTAGATGCTTCCTAGTTTAGCTAGCTTCCTAATTTAGCTATCCTAATTAGTTACCTACATGAGTATTAGTGAGGGGCATATGTGTCTTTGAGTGTTGCTTGGGAAGAAAGTAGGGGGCCGGCCACTATAGGAGGGAGAGACATTCTCTCTACTCTTCATTCTTTATTTCATTTAGATCCCCAATTGTATTCTTCCCCAAATTAACCCATTCCTCCACCAAATTCTCTCATTTCACCCTCATTTCTCTCTCAATTTCATTAGCAAGGATCATTGGAGCTTGGATTGGCAAGGAGCACTAGGAAGAGGAGCTGGTGGCAAGGAGATCATGTCCGGATCGAGTCCATTGTACATTTTATTGAAAATCCATCTCCCAATAGGTATAGATCTGAATTCATCTCTAATTTGAGTTCCAAATCATGCATTTAACTATTAGGAATCACTTCTTGGCTTAGGGCTACCCATAGGATCAAGAATTGAGTCCATATGTCTTGTATTGTAAAAATTATATGGTAATTTATGTCCAAATAAGGGAAATTACGAGATTGACACATCAATTCTGTGTCATGAGACCAATTAGATCTAATTAGACTTAGATTAGAGTTGGGAGACTAGCTACGTATCCACAAATGGATACGAGTAGGCCGTATCACGATACGGTATAATACGGTATGATACGGGACTCATTTTGGATGTTTTGTGTAATTACTCATCATTTCTTATTGTAGCAAGTTACTTTATATATATATATATATATATATATATATATATGCTTATTGTGGAGGAATTAGGATTTTGGCGAGAGTGTACGTATAGTGTTTGATTTTATGGCAAGTATGTGTTATATATATATATATATATATATATATATATATATATATATATATATATATATATACTGCACATTAGTGTCTATGTTTCAGTTCTATATTTTGATAGTGAATTGTGAGTGTATGTGTGTTTTGAACCTATGAGTTCTGGTGTGTGACTGTGTCAGTGTGGGAACTAACCTGGACAGTTGAGTCTTCAAGTATGACAGTGCCACAGTACACTGAAGCACTTAGATGTATCACGTGACTAATATACTGGTTTGGTGATGTTGAGGAATTTGTGTAGCCAAGTGTATCAGTTGTATCAGAGTTAGGAATATCTGGAATCATGTAGCAGTAGTAGTATCAAGAGATACCAGTGTATCAGACATAGGAGACTCACTTATGTGTGTGGTGTGTTTGTTTTACCTGCAGCAATGCAGTGTTACCTGGGAACAGATCCTACAGCAATGCAATGTTACCTGCGAACAAATGCAACAGCAGGCAGTAAGGAGAAGTGAGGGGTACAACACAGGGGTTTAGCAGTGAGCTTATGGCTCGGGTTAAAGGCCTAGTAAGAGTGGAGGATTTGTGTGGACTGGGGAGAGGTATGATGGAGTGTGAGTATCAGGTAACTGTGAGATGAGTTAGGTGTTTGTGTTTTATGATAGATGCTAGATGCAGGTGGGAGTATTTAGATAGGAGTAATATCAGTGAGAATTAAGTTTGTCAAAGTATGTACAGGTAGCAGTTAGTAATCTATTTAGTATCAGACTTTTGTGTATCAGATGGATGATAATTGAAGGTGTTACCTGGAACTAAACCTCTACAGCAGCAGATAGCATGTTGGGGACTGTTAGTGCCATATTTGTTGTGTTCAGATTAGGATAGTAAGTATCAATTACTAGACATCAGTTAGTGATACCAGTATTAGTTAGTAGATTAGTGCTAAAAGTTGTTAGTAGTGATGTTATACCAAGATGAGATAGCAGTTAGTATCTTTTAGTGAGCTTGTATCAGTTAAGGGTATGGTTGAGCTAGAGGAATTGCTTGGAGGATAATTGAGCAGTGACAGCAACATGTTGCATTCTCAAATGCAACAGCAGGCAGTGATACCCCAGTACCAGATTAATGAGTGTCTGAACTCAGTTCAGATATAGTTTGGGGCCAGGCACTGTTTCATTAACAGTGAGTTGGGAGACAGTTAGTATTAGAAATAATTATTACTAGTATAGCTAATACTCATGACTTAGAAAACTAAGGTAATAATTAGTATAGCTAGTGCTAGTTAATTAGTGACCCTTATAGGCTAATTAACTAGTATTGGGCCAAAAACCTTAGTATGGACCTAAAAATAGCTAGTTTGACTACAGTGATCTGGTTGGACCTAGAAATAGCTTAGAAACATGCATTCTTACTCATTTATCCCTTAGTACACCAAATTAACTTGATATTCCTCTATAGGATTGTGTGACACCAGCTCGGACATCTAGATACACCCTTTGATCAGGACCAGAGGCGAGTATATTTCTCTATTAGTTTTTATTTCATGATAGTGTATATATCACTTGTTCTAGAACTGATATACTTGATTCTGACACATTGTTACACAGACTGGTACTATATGGATCATGTCAGGAGATGTTATCCCTTACCGTGTTCAGCGGGTACTCCTTACACATGTATTTCATCATGTGCATCAGGTATTATTTTTATGTGCTTCATGTGCATCCACTATTTCGTGTGCTAGTGTGACTATATCGTATTCATGTGCATAACGTGTCATGATTGGATCAATGAGTATTGGTTGAGGAGGGGGAGTAGAAGTTGATTATGTAATCAAGCCCTATTTACCTCATGTGTATGTTGATTGTACATCTCACGTACAATCGAGTTACCTTATTCACCTCATGTGAAACCTAAGCCGATCACATAACGAACTTGTGCTCTAAACCACATAGCTAGTATTCCAGTTTCTCTACTTACAGTTATTTCCTATTGTATGTATTATATTTTCGGTGCATATTGTATTTATTTGCCTGTTCCAGCATATTTTCATTCTAGTTACTTGTGCATCTTGTATTCTTTTCTATTGCTTATCATATATTCTCTACCATGTATTTGGAACTGCTTGCAGAGTTTTGTACTTCGTTCCTTTCCTGATTGGAAGTAAACACCCTGTTTTTTTCTAAAATTTTTAAAATATTTTTTCCAATTTTTCTGTAATTTTCGGGAATTAAAACTAAGGTATTTTGTGATTAAAAGATTTTTAAATAATGTTAATTAATATTAAAATATTATAAAAATAATATTTTATGGTGTAAAATGGAAAACTGGACATAGAATAATTTTTTGCGAATTTATTGGACTCCGGAAACATTTTTAAAGCCCTAAAAACCAATGTAGAAATAAAACCAAAATAAACCCTGACTGAACCCGGTTTAATTGGAATTAAACCAAACCAAACTGACTCAAACCGAACCGGACCAACCCAGACTTAACAGGTCGGGTCGGGTCGGATCCGAATCGAACCCGACCCGGACCCGAAACCCTAACTGAACCCGAAACCCGGCCGAAACCCTAAATCGGATTCCCCCCCCCCCCAAATTATTGTTCCGGCCCTATATAACCCCCGACCTCCGCCTGTCACCGCCTCCACAACCTTCCTCCGCCCGTCCCGAACTCCCCTCGCCTGAACCCAGACTCCCTAACCATCATCTCCCACCACCGGCACCACCACAACTCCTCCGCCCAGCCCCGCTCGACCCCCTCGCCTCGCCGACCTCTCCCGACTTCCACCGTCCCTCCGCCTCGAGCCCAGCCCAGCACCACCACCATCACCATCACCATCCCCCCGACCTTATCCTCCCCAAAGCCGACCGACCTCCGCTCCACCCTAGCCCAGCACTACGACCCCGCCGACTCGCAGCCCCCTCACCCCTGCCCTAGCCGTTGACGGGCTCCGCCGACCAGAACGGCCACTCCCAGCCGACCAGCGTAGCCCTAGCTCCGACACAGCGAACACGGACACAGCAGCTCTCAGACCCGGACACGGCAGATTCAAACCAGGACACGAACAACATCCCGGACACGAGAAATTTTTGCCCCACAAAGCCCTGTTCAGGTAACCCGTTCTCTTTCCTCGTTATTCCGTTTTCCATTCCGTCAGTTGTGTCGCGTAGACTGTGTAACCCTCTCGATGCCCGTGCAACCCGCTCGGTGCGTCGCGTCCTGTGGTGATCGCAAACCGCGATCCAAAAATAGGAAAACCAACGCCCTGTTTTACCCCGGAACTGAGTGCGCCCCGCCAAACGGGACGACTTGGTCGCGCACGGTCTTCACCGAAACGTGCGCGCCGTTGATACGGACGTGCGGGATTTCGTAGAAGTTGATTTGGATGTGCGTGCACACCGAAATCAACGCGTATCCGCCGACAACGTCCCGTATCCGTCTGTTCTGGAACACGTCGTAACTTCGTGTACACATGTCAGATCGAGACAAAAATTGTACCATCGAACTCGTAGCAATATGCTGGTCCTGTGACCCAAGTTTGGTTCGATTCGGAGAACGTTAACAAAATTACGTATCGTGGGCCCCGTGGCTCCACTTGACGGGCAATTTTGTGATCGGTTCATCGGAATCCAGTTCTGAAAGTTTCGTTGGGTTCGTATCATCGTTCCTGACTTGTTGACACAAATTTTGACGGATTTGGAGACCTTTGACCCTGATACGCTTTTCGGTGCAAAGTGGCCCACATATGGACCCCGCTTTGACCAGAAACTGTCATTTTTGCCCCTGTGTCCAAATTGAACTTAAGGACAGGTGTTTCTAGCTATTTGATATTTTCTGAGACTGTTGGTGATATTTATTACAGTTTTTGGAGGAGTACCTGCAGGATCCACTGATGCAGAGACAACTGTTGGTATTCAAACCCCAGGCAAGTGTACCTTGCCAAAACTTGCAGTCTTGTTACATATTTTCCTTGATTCATTTATATTGTTGTGCATGCTTGACCTAGGACCATGTGACTTAATTAGCGTTCGATTATTAGTCGGGTACCAACGATGTACGCAGAGTTGTGTAACGTCACATAGAGATGGACATTCGTGACCCTTTACATTCTCGTACTTGGCTTATCAAGTACACCATAACCCAGGACACTTGATACTATTCATGACACAGAATCTTCTTGAGATATTCATGGTGATTCTGTATAGGATACAGGTTTTATGACATAGACATTATATTCCTAGATATTATATGACTTGTTGCATTAGCTATGATCTTGCGTGACATGTACATGAGACGTTGTAGACATGAGACATGTGGTTACATTGGGTGGGGAGAGACACACAGGCTACAGGCTGATCATATATATAAAACCTCTATTATTGTGAGGCGCAAGACTCTAAACCCGAACTTGGCCCATTACGAGTTATTACTGCTATCGGCTCCCCGACACAGAGCTGGTAGTGGCTCAGCCTGAGTACTAGTGATGCTCTCACTTGCATTTCACACAGATGGTTACATACTTACCCTATTTATTTTATTATTTTCTGTACTGCATTTATTTTGGCTTGTATTATCTTGTACCTTGCTATGTCCCCAGGATTTGCAGACGAGATCTATCCCGAGGTATACGGGACAGCAGTAGGAGCAGATATAGGAGCTGTACCGACACTCGAGGACGAGGTGTTAGCTGAAGACTTTTCCTGAGCATCTATGTTTCATGCTCAGTATTTACTTTATTCAGTCATTTATATTTTGGTCTGTTGAACCATTGTATCAGATTTTTATCGGGTTGTTCCCCGAAGTACTTTGTTGAGACTGGTTGATAATTTACATTTCTTATATATGTGGATCATATTTTATCTTGTATGGATGAGATTAGTTGTGCCATGTTGTCGTAGACTTTATTTTATAGCTTAAGTACGCTCTGATGGATCCATTAAATTGGGTTTGTCCATCAGTGTGTGCTGCTGGCCATTGCCACATGTCTAGTCCCTCGATATTTTGGGACTGGGGCGTGACATGGTTTTTGTGGTGGCCCATGCAGGTCTACGACTAAATCGTTCAGTTTCAACTTAGGGACCGAGCAAGCCTGCACTAAGGATAGGATAAGCTATAGGATCTCATCCATTGTTTGAACCATTTTTGAACTCTATATCGAACTTGAACTAATTACTTGATTTGCATCCTGTGTTGATTCCTCTGAGCGTTCTTATAGTTTATCTTTTGGTTGCAGAGTAATGGATCCCAGGAACGGAGATGAGAATCCCTTGGATACACCACACGATGCTGTGGTTACCTTTGTAGACGGAGTGACACCAGGGAATGGAGGACAATCATCTCAAGAAAATTAAACCGGCCAGCCTAATCCAAGGTTCCGGCGTGATGACATCCCACCTCCACCACAGTTCACTCCACAGATGCCTGTCTTTCCACCAGGGCAAGCCATGGACGGGCAGCAGATGTTTCAGATGATTTATGCCATGATGCAAGCCCAACAGCAGGTTCAGCAAGAGGCTCAGCGTCATGAGGCAGAGTATTTCAGAACCAGCCTAGTATCCGCATTGGAGCAGGCAAACCCACCATCTAGGTGACCAGCGATGGGATCTATCACTGATTTTTGTCAGCTCAAGCCTCGTACCTTTTCTGGCAAGGAGGGGCCAACTGAAGTTCACGAGTGGCTCACAAACATACAACACCAGTTGGAAGCAGCTGAACTTCCGAGGGAGAAATGGATGACTGCGGTCAGGATGCAGTTGACTGAAAATGCACATTAATGGTGGTTATCAGAAGAGAGGAGGCTCGGACAGGACCGAGTCACTTGGGAAGAGTTCTCCAGACTCTTCCAAGAGATGTATATTCCAGCAGTTGCACGGTCGAAACTCAGAGACAAGTTCAACCGCCTTATCCAAGGCAATATGTCAGTGGAAGAATACAACGCAGAATTCATTCGTCTGAGTCACTTCGTCCCAACCTTGATTTTGACAGAGGAAGAGAAAGCTGAGAAGTTCTTTGACGGACTGAAGTTTGAGCTCCAGAGGTTGATCGGATCTGTTGCACCTATATCGTATACCGACGTCCTTGCAGCAGCACGACGCATGGAGCGTGTTACTAGAAGAGAGTCAAATCTGAAGAGGCCAATCACATCAGCACCATCCAGGACATCACAGGGGGATTCTGCAAAACAATCCCAGAGGAGTATACCAGAGAGAGCAGCACACAGGGCCATATCTCTTCCTACTTGTCACCACTGCGACAAGGTAGGTCACATTGAGAGAGAATGCAGACGCAAGTTGGGACTATGCCTGGCTTGCGGATCCAACCAGCATCTATCCAGAGACTACACTGAGCGCAGAGAGGGAGCACCGAGACTAGCTTTACCTGCACCAAGGCCAGCTTATCCAGCAGTGGGAGCACCGCAGACAGGAGTTGGAGGAGCCAGACCACCAGCTCCAGGAGGATATCAGTAGAGACCACCATTAGCACCACAGGCAGCTCTATTTCAGCAGGCTCAGCAGCAGAGAGGTCCAGCTCAGGGACGAGGACAGGCATTTGCATTGGCTGTTGAGAAGGAAGCTACTGCAGGAGAGGTTATCGCAGGTACTATTTTAGTAGCTTCATTACCAGCTGTAGCTTTATTTGATTCTGGAGTATCGCATTCATTTATAGCAGCTAGCTTTGTAGCCACCCATAGAGTAGCTACCGCACCCCTTCCGAAGATTAAGAGAATTCTTATGGGAGGTGGAATTATCCCAGTTAGTGACGTCTGTAGATCATGTTCTGTAGTAGTCTGTGGAAGAGAGATGCGAGCTCAATTTCTGATCTTTTCTATGCCGGATTATGATGTTGTACTTGGTATGGACTGGTTAAGTCAGTACCATACGACTCTTGATTGCCGACTTGGACGGATTATATTTAGACCGCCTGGACATCCAGAATTTGAGTTTCTTCGGGGAGCTGTAGAGCAAGGAGTTCAGCCTACTCTTAGGGTACTATCTGTAGAAGGGGAGACAGGTTACCCAAGAGTCATATCAGAGTTTGTGGATATATTTCCTGATGATCTTCCAGGTTTACCGCCTGATCGAGAAATAAAATTCACAATAGACTTAACTCCAGGAGCAGAACCTATCACTTAATCAGTATATCGGCTAGCACCTAAGGAGTTAGTGGAGTTGAAGGAACTAGTTGATGATCTTTTGGAGAAGGGCTTTATTCGACCCAGTGTTTCACCTTGGGGAGCACCCATACTATTTGTACCGAAGAAGGATGGAACAATACGGTTGTGCATTGACTACAAAATACTGAATGCTGTGACCATCAAGAACATGTATCCCTTACCACGCATTGATGATCTATTCGATTAATTAAGTGGTGCTAGGGTATTCTCAAAGATTGACCTTAGATCCGGCTATCACCAGATTAAAGTAAGGAAGGAAGATATACCGAAGACAGCCTTCAGGACCAAGTATGGACATTACGAATTCTTAGTAATGCCGTTTGGGTTAACCAACGCGCCAGCTGTGTTTATGAGTTTGATGAACAGAGTTTTTCATCAGTACTTGGATAAATTTGTGATTGTGTTTATTGATGATATTCTAGTATATTCCAAGAGCCACGAAGAGCACGAGGAGCATCTCAGAATTATGTTAGAGACATTGAGACAGGAGAAGTTATATGCCAAACTCAGTAAGTGTGAGTTTTATATGGATAAAGTGCCTTTCTTGGGACATATCATCTCAGGAGAAGGACTTTCAGTTGATCCGGAGAAGGTTGCTATAATAGAAACTTGGCCTACACCCACATCAGTTGCAGAAGTGAAAAGTTTTCTCGGACTTGCTGGATATTACCGGAGATTTGTAGAAAATTTCTCAAGGATTGCGGAGCCTATGACGAAGTTGACACGTAAGGACCAGGATTTTACATGGACAAAAGACTGCCAGAAGGCCTTTGAAGAATTGAAGAGAAGATTGACAACAACACCTATCTTGACTCTTCCTTCAGGGTCAGGAGGTTTTGTTGTTTACAGTGATGCGTCAGGTAGTGGACTAGGATGTATTTTGATGTAACAGGGCAAAGTTATCACTTATGCATCGAGACAGTTGAAGGTCCATGAGAAGAACTACCCAACGCACGATCTTGAGCTAGCAGCAGTTATATTTGCACTGAAGATTTGGAGGCACTATCTTTATGGAGAGAAGGTAGACATCTTTACTGATCATAAGAGTCTGAAGTATGTATATACTCAGAAGGAGCTCAACATGAGACAGAGACGTTGGCTTGAATTGATGGTAGACTTTGATATAGATCTGCTGTATCACCCGGGAAAGGAGAATGTCGTAGCAGATGCACTCAACAGGAAGCCTACGACTTATTTCTTGACAATACAGCCTGAGCTATTGAGAGATCTACAGAAGCTCCAGATAGAAGTTGTTTTACCAGGACAGAGTGGCTTGCTGCCTAATCTCAAAGTTAAGTCGTCACTTGTGGAGAGGATTAAAGAGGCATTGCCTGTAACACCCCGTTCCGCTCAAGCGGACTGCCATTTCAGACGGCAATAGTGCAACTGTCCCGACCCACTTTGCCTCGAACAAGAAGCAAAGGATATCCAGACTTGCCCCTACAGGAATCCGGCTTGGACTTTCAGAGGCTCGCTCAGACGTATCGCTCTACCGAGGCGAATCATCGCTAAGGTGGGTGGCTACGGTAAACTTGTCTTTGCTTAGCCAGCACACATAAAATCTGGAATATTTATGCTAGTCGCTAGGTGATTCACCCCCTGCATGCTAATAAATCCAACGCACCTAGCTAAGGGAATAATCCCAACTTGTATTGCTTGCTAGAACATGGAAATTGAAATACTGCTTATATTCAGACCCTCGCATGCTAAGTCCCTTAACGGTTTCAATTCTCGGCTTACCTTCGGGCCCGAGCAACGTGCCTGCTTATGTACCTAGAAACGCATGCTTGTCTGCTTGAATGTTGCCGTATTTTCATCCAACTCCGGGAGACTACTCAGTAGTCGTTCCGTGTATGATTGACCCTGCAAGTATCCAGGACCGTTAGGTCACCAGGCAGCCCCGAACCAGGGGAATGCATCAAGACAAGTTATTGTACAAAGAACAAGATCCAAGTATCCCGTGTACTCGTGTACTCGTGTTCCCGTGCACTCGTGTTCTCGTGTTCTCTTATTCAAAGTGCACGCGTGTTCTCGTGTATCTCGTGATAATTGAATGACCCAAAAAGAAAGTGCATGTCGCGGACAACTCGGAAACGAGGTATAGTTCCACGGACGGTCACCGGGGCACTGGGGCCGATCCGATCCGGATGGAACTCTTGTGTGGTCCCTCGTGTTCGGGCGAGTGGTTTGTAGTACCTCGTGTACTTATGTTGCATTCCACTTTCCCGGGACCACATCACATGTGTAGTCCATCGTGTGCGGACAAGATGGTTTGTAGCGCATCGTGTACTTTGTTGCATTCCATCTTGGCCTTGGACTACTTCATGTACAATCCATCGTGTACGGGCGAGATGGTTCGTAGCGCATCGTGTGCTCTCGTTGCGTTCCATTCTCGTCTGGGATTAGTCCTTTATGGCTATGCCAGCGACTCATGTTCATATAGATAAGTCATCCTCGCTTAGCGGCTATCCGCGTGCGAGTCATTGCATCAAGAACAACTGAGCACACCAAATACTGTCCCGTTCAATGACTCTCATGTTTACATGTTGCATATGCTATGCTCCTGAATGTTTATACATGCCCCTGCTTAAATTAACAATGTTTGCCTTGGACAGGGAAGGAGATGGTAAGTTGGTAAGTCTCGCCGTGTTTCCTCTAACATCGCACGGCGCACTGCCCGACACGTTAGGCTATTCAATTTCTGCATGAAACTGATCCTAAGGCAACTAGAAAGACAACTTAATAGTTGTGCACGGAACCTGTATTACGTGTTTGGATTTGTCGAGCGGGCGAGTAGCTTCCCCACCAGTGCATTCAATGTACTGATAATCCACCAGTTTGTATGCAGGGTGCGGGAGAACCTCGTTCGGTGCGGATGCCTCCAACGTGCGTGCTAAGGCCAGGAGTTCCCTCTGAAGCCTTGCAACGGTGCGTCCGGGACTGAAGCACATATACAAGACATAATGTTGGAGCGTCGCCTGACCATCGCCTGTATAATCAATCCACAAATTGTAGCCACTTGGCACGCTTTTACTGTTTCAGAGAGAGGCTTGAGCGACTTGTAATCTCGGCTACACGCCGCCTGTAACACTTGTTCATATAAATAAAGAGATTACTTTACTTCAACTTGTGTTTCAATGCTTCCGCTATATATATTTGTCAACTCAGTGAACCTATTACCGATCGCCTATGCGTTCATGACTCCGCTGCACTCGGACAATCTGTGCGACTCTGTGGCTTAGAACTCTTGCCGCCAGCCAATGAACCATGGCCTTGCACGGGCGTGGCTCACGCTCGTGCGGCATCACGCCCGGATGGGTCAAGCGATCGTTCCGCGGGAGCGCTGGCGAGGGTGATTCCCGCCTAGCGGGAACGGCCGATTGCCTGCGGGAGATCGGGGCGTGACATGTTGGTATCAGAGCCTGGCTTCTACGCCTTTGGACTTCGATTCGATATCTCTGTTTCGAAAGCTCGTTCGTGGGTTATGTGCACGCTCTCTCTCAATGCCTCGATGGGATGTTCCAACAATAAGTCTAAATACTTTCAAAATGCGTTTTGAATGTTATGCTTGCTTGTCTGGTTGTATGCTGTGAGTGGCCTTTGTGCCAACCTGTGCGAACCCTTTGAGAGTATCGCTAGTAGCTTGTCCGATTTTCACTAACTCTAAGTTTGGTTGAATGCATCTATTCGAGGGACGCCTTGAACTAGTGCACCATCCAAGACTTAAGGAAAGGTGAAACTCGAGTGCTGAGACTTCGCTATCACTAAGCTGGTTGACGTGTTCACGCTAGAAGTGCACTTCGAAAGTGCGCACGATCCAGTCTAAGCGATATGCTGATTTTGAAGCTTGTGCAAGTGAAGATCCAAATGAAACAAGTACAACGACTTGTCTAGGATTGCCTCAACCCTAGATTACTGCTTGTCCTTAGTAAGTCTCGAGGACGAGACTTTTTTTAAGTTGGGTAGGATGTAACACCCCGTTCCGCTCAAGCAGACTGCCGTTTCAGACGGCAATAGTGCAACTGTCCCGACCCGCTTTACCTCGAACAAGAAGCAAAGGATATCCAGACTTGCCCCTACAGGAATTCGGCTTAGGCTTTCAGAGGCTCGCTCAGACGTATCGCTCTACCGAGGCAAATCATCGCTAAGGTGGGTGGCTACGGTAAACTTGTCTTTGCTTAGCCAGCACACATAAAATCTGGAATATTTATGCTAGTCGCTAGGTGATTCACCCCCTGCATGCTAATAAATCCAACGCACCTAGCTAAGGGAATAATCCCAACTTGTATTGCTTGCTAGAATATGGAAATTGAAATACTGCTTATATTCAGACCCTCGCATGCTAAGTCCCTTAACGGTTTCAATTCTCGGCTTACCTTCGGGCCCGAGCAACGTGCCTGCTTATGTACCTAGAAACGAATACTTGTTTGCTTGAATGTTGCCGTGTTTTCATCCAACTTCGGGAGACTACTCAGTAGTCGTTCCGTGTATGATTGACCCTGCAAGTATCCAGGACCGTTAGGTCACCAGGCAGCCCCGAACCAGGGGAATGCATCAAGACAAGTTATTGTACAAAGAACAAGATCCAAGTATCCCGTGTACTCGTGTACTCGTGTTCCCGTGCACTCGTGTTCTCGTGTTCTCTTATTCAAAGTGCACGCGTGTTCTCGTGTTCTTGTGTATCTCGTGATAATTGAATGACCCAAAAAGAAAGTGCATGTCGCGGACAACTCGGAAACGAGGTATAGTTCCACGGACGGTCACCGGGGTACTGGGGCCGATCCGATCCGGATGGAACTCTTGTGTGGTCCCTCGTATTCGGGCGAGTGGTTTGTAGCACCTCGTGTACTTACGTTGCATTCCACTTTCCCGGGACCACATCACGTGTGTAGTCCATCGTGTGCGGACAAGATGGTTTGTAGCGCATCGTGTACTTTGTTGCATTCCATCTTGGCCTTGGACTACTTCATGTACAATCCATCGTGTACGGGCGAGATAGTTCGTAGCGCATCGTGTGCTCTCGTTGCGTTCCATTCTCGTCTGGGATTAGTCCTTTATGGCTATGCCAGCGACTCATGTTCATATAGATAAGTCATCCTCGCTTAGCGGCTATCCGCGTGCGAGTCATTACATCAAGAACAACTGAGCACACCAAATACTGTCCCGTTCAATGACTCTCATGTTTGCATGTTGCACATGCTATGCTCCTGAATGTTTATACATGCCCCTGCTTAAATTAACAATGTTTGCCTTGGACAGGGAAGGAGATGGTAAGTTGGTAAGTCTCGCCGTGTTTCCTCTAACATCGCACGGCGCACTGCCCGACACGTTAGGCTATTCAATTTCTGCATGAAACTGATCCTAAGGAAACTAGAAAGATAACTTAATAGTTGTGCACGGAACCTGTATTACGTGTTTGGATTTGTCGAGCGGGCGAGTAGCTTCCACACCAGTGCATTCAATGTACTGATAATCCACCAGTTTGTATGCAGGGTGCGGGAGAACCTCGTTCGGTGCGGATGCCTCCAACGTGCGTGCTAAGGCCAGGAGTTCCCTCTGAAGCCTTGCAACGGTGCATCCGGGACTGAAGCACATATACAAGACATAATATTGGAGCATCGCCTGACCATCGCCTGTATAATCATTCCACAAATTGTAGCCACTTGGCACGCTTTTACTGTTTCAGAGAGAGAGGCTTGAGCGACTTGTAATCTCGGCTATACGTCGCCTGTAACACTTGTTCATATCAATAAAGAGATTACTTTACTTCAACTTGTATTTCAATGCTTCCGCTATATATATTTGTCAACTCAGTGAACCTGTTACCGATCGCCTATGCGTTCATGACTCCGCTGCACTCGGACAATCTGTGCGACTCTGTGGCTTAGAACTCTTGCCGCCAGCCAATGAACCATGGCCTTGCACGGGCGTGGCTCACGCTCGTACGGCATCACGCCCGGATGGGTCAAGCGATCGTTCCGCGGGAGCACTGGCGAGGGTGATTCCCGCCTAGCGGGAACGGCCGATTGCCTGCGGGAGATCGGGGCATGACATGTTGGTATCAGAGCCTGGCTTCTACGCCTTTGGACTTCGATTCGATATCTCTGTTTCGAAAGCTCGTTCGTGGGTTATGTGCACGCTCTCTCTCAATGCCTCGATGGGATGTTCCAACAATAAGTCTAAATACTTTTAAAATACGTTTTGAATGTTATGCTTGCTTGTCTGGTTGTATGCTGCGAGTGGCCTTTGTGCCAACCTGTGCGAACCCTTTGAGAGTATCGCTAGTAGCTTGTCCGATTTTCACTAACTCTAAGTTTGGTTGAATACATCTATTCGAGGGACGCCTTGAACTAGTGCACCATCTAAGACTTAAGGAAAGGTGAAACTCGAGTGCTGAGACTTCGCTATCACTAAGCTGGTTGACGTGTTCACGCTAGAAGTGCACTTCGAAAGTGCGCACGATCCAGTCTAAGCGATATGCTGATTTTGAAGCTTGTGCAAGTGAAGATCCAAATGAAACAAGTACAACGACTTCTCTAGGATTGCCTCAACCCTAGATTACTGCTTGTCCTTAGTAAGTCTCGAGGACGAGACTTTTTCTAAGTTGGGTAGGATGTAACACCCAGTTCCGCTCAAGCGGACTGCCGTTTCAGACGGCAATAGTGCAACTGTCCCGACCCGCTTTGCCTCGAACAAGAAGCAAAGGATATCCAGACTTGCCCCTACAGGAATTCGGCTTAGGCTTTCAGAGGCTCGCTCAGACGTATCGCTCTACCGAGGCGAATCATCGCTAAGGTGGGTGGCTACGGTGAACTTGTCTTTGCTTAGCCAGCACACATAAAATCTGGAATATTTATGCTAGTCGCTAGGTGATTCACCCCCTGCATGCTAATAAATCCAACGCACCTAGCTAAGGGAATAATCCCAACTTGTATTGCTTGCTAGAACATGGAAATTGATATACTGCTTATATTCAGACCCTCGCATGCTAAGTCCCTTAACGGTTTCAATTCTCGGCTTACCTTCGGGCCCGAGCAACGTGCCTGCTTATGTACCTAGAAACGCATGCTTGTCTGCTTGAATGTTGCCGTGTTTTCATCTAACTCCGGGAGACTACTCAGTAGTCGTTCCGTGTAGGATTGACACTGCAAGTATCCAGGACCGTTAGGTCACCAGGCAGCCCCGAACCAGGGGAATGCATCAAGACAAGTTATTGTACAAAGAATAAGATCCAAGTATCCCGTGTACTCGTGTTCCCGTGCACTCGTGTTCTCGTGTTCTCTTGTTCAAAGTGCATGCGTGTTCTCGTGTTCTCGTGTATCTCGTGATAATTGAATGACCCAAAAAGAAAGTGTATGTCGCGGACAACTCGGAAACGAGGTATAGTTCCACGGACGGTCACCGGGGCACTGGGGCCGATCCGATCCGGATGGAACTCTTGTGTGGTCCCTCGTGTTCGGGCGAGTGGTTTGTAGCACCTCGTGTACTTACGTTGCATTCCACTTTCCCGGGACCACATCACGTGTGTAGTCCATCGTGTGCGGACAAGATAGTTTGTAGCGCATCGTGTACTTTGTTGTATTACATCTTGGCCTTGGACTACTTCATGTACAATCCATCGTGTACGGGCGAGATGGTTCGTAGCGCATCGTGTGCTCTCGTTGCGTTCCATTCTCGTCTGGGATTAGTCCTTTATGGCTATGCCAGTGACTCATGTTCATATAGATAAGTCATCCTCGCTTAGCGGCTATCCGCGTGCGAGTCATTGCATCAAGAACAACTGAGCACACCAAATACTGTCCCGTTCAATGACTCTCATGTTTGCATATTGCATATGCTATGCTCCTGAATGTTTATACATGCCCCTGCTTAAATTAACAATGTTTGCCTTGGACAGGGAAGGAGATGGTAAGTTGGTAAGTCTCGTCGTGTTTCCTCTAACATCGCACGGCGCACTGCCCGACACGTTAGGCTATTCAATTTCTGCATGAAACTGATCCTAAGGCAACTAGAAAGACAACTTAATAGTTGTGCACGGAACCTGTATTACGTGTTTGGATTTGTCGAGCGGGCGAGTAGCTTCCCCACCAGTGCATTCAATATACTGATAATCCACCAGTTTGTATGCAGGGTGCGGGAGAACCTCGTTCGGTGCGGATGCCTCCAACGTGCGTGCTAAGGCCAGGAGTTCCCTCTGAAGCCTTGCAACGGTGCGTCCGGGACTGAAGCACATATACAAGACATAATGTTGGAGCGTCGCCTGACCATCGCCTGTATAATCATTCCACAAATTGTAGCCACTTGGCACGCTTTTACTGTTTCAGAGAGAGAGGCTTGAGCGACTTGTAATCTCGGCTATACGCCGCCTGTAACACTTGTTCATATCAATAAAGAGATTACTTTACTTTAACTTGTGTTTCAATGCTTCCGCTATATATATTTGTCAACTCAGTGAACCTGTTACCGATCGCCTATGCGTTCATGACTCCGCTGCACTCGGACAATCTGTGCGACTCTGTGGCTTAAAACTCTTGCCGCCAGCCAATGAACCATGGCCTTGCACGGGCGTGGCTCACGCTCGTGCGGCATCACGCCCGGATGGGTCAAGCGATCGTTCCGCGGGAGCGCTGGCGAGGGTGATTCCCGCCTAGCGGGAACGGCCGATTGCCTGCGGGAGATCGGGGCGTGACATGTTGGTATCAGAGCCTGGCTTCTACGTCTTTGGACTTCGATTCGATATCTCTGTTTCGAAAGCTCGTTCGTGGGTTATGTGCACGCTCTCTCTCAATGCCTCGATGGGATGTTCCAACAATAAGTCTAAATACTTTCAAAATACGTTTTGAATGTTATGCTTGCTTGTCTGGTTGTATGCTGCGAGTGGCCTTTGTGCCAACCTGTGCGAACCCTTTGAGAGTATCGCTAGTAGCTTGTCCGATTTTCACTAACTCTAAGTTTGGTTGAATGCATCTATTCGAGGGATGCCTTGAACTAGTGCACCATCCAAGACTTAAGGAAAGGTGAAACTCGAGTGCTGAGACTTTGCTATCACTAAGCTGGTTGACGTGTTCACGCTAGAAGTGCACTTCGAAAGTGCGCACGATCCAGTCTAAGCGATATGCTGATTTTGAAGCTTGTGCAAGTGAAGATCCAAATGAAACAAGTACAACGACTTGTCTAGGATTGCCTCAACCCTAGATTACTGCTTGTCCTTAGTAAGTCTCGAGGACGAGACTTTTTCTAAGTTGGGTAGGATGTAACACCCCGTTCCGCTCAAGCGGACTGCCGTTTCAGACGGCAATAGTGCAACTGTCCCGACCCGCTTTGCCTCGAACAAGAAGCAAAGGATATCCAGACTTGCCCCTACAGGAATTCGGCTTAGGCTTTCAGAGGCTCGCTCAGACGTATCGCTCTACCGAGGGGAATCATCGCTAAGGTGGGTGGCTACGGTGAACTTGTCTTTGCTTAGCCAGCACACATAAAATCTGGAATATTTATGCTAGTCGCTAGGTGATTCACCCCCTGCATGCTAATAAATCCAACGCACCTAGCTAAGGGAATAATCCCAACTTGTATTGCTTGCTAGAACATGGAAATTGAAATACTGCTTATATTCAGACCCTCGCATGCTAAGTCCCTTAACGGTTTCAATTCTCGGCTTACCTTCGGGCCCGAGCAACGTGCCTGCTTATGTACCTAGAAACGCATGCTTGTCTGCTTGAATGTTGTCGTGTTTTCATCCAACTCCGGGAGACTACTCAGTAGTCGTTCCGTGTATGATTGACCCTGCAAGTATCCAGGACTGTTAGGTCACCAGGCAGCCCCGAACCAGGGGAATGCATCAAGACAAGTTATTGTACAAAGAACAAGATCCAAGTATCCCGTGTACTCGTATACTCGTGTTCCCGTACACTCGTGTTCTCTTGTTCAAAGTGCACGCGTGTTCTCGTGTTCTCGTGTATCTTGTGATAATTGAATGACCCAAAAAGAAAGTGCATGTCGCGGACAACTCGGAAACGAGGTATAGTTCCCCGGACGGTCACCGGGGCACTGGGGCCGATCCGATCCGGATGGAACTCTTGTGTGGTCCCTCGTGTTCGGGCGAGTGGTTTGTAGCACCTCGTGTACTTACGTTGCATTGCACTTTCCCGGGACCACATCACGTGTGTAGTCCATCGTGTGCGAACAAGATGGTTTGTAGCACATTGTATACTTTGTTGCATTCCATCTTGGGGGGGGGGGAGAATCCTATGTACTCTGTTCACCCAAGAGGAACCAAGATGTACCGAGACTTGAGGCAGTATTATTGGTGGCATGGAATGAAGAGGGAGATTACACGATTTGTGGCAAAATATTTGGTCTGCCAGCAAGTAAAGGCCGAGCACCAAAGGACTGCAGGTATGTTACAGCCACTTCCTATACCAGAATGGAAGTGGGAACATATCACTATGGATTTTGTCACAGGATTTCCAAGAAGCCCCAGTAGAAGAGATGCGGTATGGGTTATCGTGGATCAACTCACTAAATCGGCACATTTGTTGCCATTTAGAGTTGGACAGTCCACAGAGGTACTAGCCGACATGTATATACGACAAATCGTAAGATTACATGGAGTGCCAGTTAGTATTGTGTCATATCGAGATTCAAGATTCACATCTCATTTCTAGCGAAGCATGCAAGAGAGTCTTGGAACCTGGCTCAAATTTAGCACAGCTTACCATCCACAGACAGATGGTCAATCGGAGCGCACGATTCAGATCTTGGAGGATATGCTGCGATCGTGTATGCTAGACTTTGGAGGATCTTGGAAAGATCATTTACACTTGGTAGAGTTCTCCTACAACAACAGTTATCAGGCAAGCATCCAGATGGCACCATTCGAGGCTTTGTACGATAGAAAGTGTAGATCGCCAATATGTTGGAGTGACGTTGGTGAGCGTCAAATACTGGGTCCAGAATTGGTAATGCAAATAGTGGAGAAGGTAAAACAAATTCAGAATCATCTTCGATCAGCTCAGGACAGACAGAAGCATTGGGCTGATACACACAGACGTCCCCTAGAGTTCAAAGAAGGAGAGCACGTATTCTTGAGGATTTTGCCCACTCGAGGTACTATTAGATTTGGGAGCAGAGGCAAGTTGAGCCCAAGGTACATCGGGCCATTTGATATTCTGGAGCGCATTGGTGAGGTGGCTTATCGTCTTGCATTACCTCCATCCTTAGAGGGAGTGCATGACGTATTCCACGTCTCACAGCTGAGAAGGTACGTGACCGACCCAAGTCACGTAGTTGATCATTCAGAGATCGCAGTGGGCCCTAGCTTGAGATATGAAGAACAACCAGTTGGCATCCTCGACATCAGTGAGAAGATATTGCAAGGACAGACAATTAGACTAGTTCGTGTAGCTTGAAAATATCACTCTCCTGGCGAATCGACCTGGAAACGAGAGGATATTATGCGCCAGAGTTATCCTCACTTATTCGCGGACGCATGTATACCCTAAGCATTCTTATCATTCCTATAGTTCTTTCCTTTAGTAGTTTATTCTTCGATTGCGAGGACGCAATTCTGTTAAGGGGGTAGATTGTAAACACCCTGTTTTTTTTCTAAAATTTTTAAAATATTTTTCCCAATTTTTCTGTAATTTTTTGGAATTAAAACTAAGGTATTTTGTAATTAAAGGATTTTTAAATAATGTTAACTAATATTAAAATATTATAAAAATAATATTTTATAGTGTAAAATGGAAAACCGGACATAGGGTAATTTTTTGCGAATTTATTGGACTCCGAAAACATTTTTAAAGCCCTAAAAACCAATGTAGAAATAAAACCAAAATAAACCCTGACTGAACCCGATTTAATTGGAATTAAACCAAACCAAACTGACTCAAACCGAACCGGACCAACCCAGACTTAACGGGTCGGGTCGGATCCGAATCGAACCCGACCCGGACCCGAAACCCTAACCGAACCCGAAACCAGGCCGAAACCCTAAATAGGATTCTCCCCCCCCCCCCGAATTACTGTTCCGGCCCTATATAACCCCCGACCTCCACCTGTCACCGCCTCCACAACCTTCCTCCGCCCGTCTTGAACTCCCCTCGCCTGAACCTAGACTCCCCAGCCATCATCTCCCACCACCGGCACCACCACAACTCCTCCGCCCAGCCCCGCTCGACCCCTTCGCCTCGCCGACCTCTCCCGACTTCCACCGTCCCTCCGCCTCGAGCCCAGCCCAGCACCACCACCATCACCATCCCCCCGACCTCATCCTCCCCAAAGCCGACCGACCTCCGCTCCGTCCTAGCCCAGCACCACGACCCCGCCGACTCGCAGCCCCCTCACCCCTGCCCTAGCCGTCGACGGACTCCGCCGACCAGAACAGCCACTCCCAGCCGACCAGCGTAGCCCTAGCTCCGACACAGCGGACACGGACACAGCAGCTCTCAGACCCGGACATGGCAGATTCAAACCAGGACACGAACAACATCCCAGACACGAGAAATTCTCATCCCACGAAGCCCTGTTCAGGTAACCCGTTCTCTCTCCTCGTTATTCCGTTTTCTGTTCCGTCAGTTGTATCGCGTAGACTGTGTAACCCTCTAGATGTCCATGCAACCCGCTCGGTGCGTCGCGTCCTGTGGTGATCGCAAACCGCGATCCAAAAACAGGAAAACCAACGCCCTGTTTTACCCCGGAACTGAGTGCATCCCGCCAAACGGGACGACTTGGTCGTACACGATCTTCACCAAAACGTGCACGCCGTTGATACGGACGTGCAGGATTTCGCAGAAGTTGATTTGGATGTGAGTGCACACCGGAATCAACGCGTATCCGCCGACAACGCCCCGTATTCGCCTGTTCTGGAACACGTCGTAACTTCGTGTATACACGTCGGATCGAGATAAAACTTGCGCCATCGGACTCGTAGCAATACGCTGGTCCTGCGACCCAAGTTTTGTTCGATTCGGAGAACGTTGACAAAATCGCGTATCGTGGGCCCCGTGGCTCCACTTGACGGACAATTTTGTGATCGGCTCATCGGAATCCAGTTCTGGAAATTCCGTTGGGTTCGTATCATCGTTCCTGACTTGTTGACACTAAGTTTGACGAATTTAGAGACATTTGACCCTGACACGCTTTTCGGTGCAAAGTGGCCCACATGTGGACCCCGCTTTGACCAGAAACTGTCATTTTTGCCCCTGTGTCCAAATTGGACTTAAGGACAGGCGTTTCTAGCTATTTAATATTTTCTGAGACTGTTGGTGATGTTTATTACAGGTTTTGGAGGAGTACCTGCAGGATCCACTGATACAGGGACAGCTGTTGGTATTCAAACCCCAAGCAATTGTACCTTGCCAAAACTTGCAGTCTTGTTACATATTTTCCTTGATTCATTTATATTATTGTGCATGCTTGACCTAGGACCGTGTGACTTACTTAGCATCCGATTATTAGTCGGGTGCCAACGTTGTACGCAGAGTTGTGTAACGTCACCTAGAGATGGACATTCGTGACCCTTTACATTCTCGTACTTGGCTTATCAAGTACACCATAACCCAGGACACTTGACACTATTCATGAGATAGAATCTTCCTGAGATATTCATGGTGATTCTGTATAGGATACAGGTTTTATGACATAGATATTATATTCCTAGATATTATATGACTTGTTGCATTAGCTATGATCTTGCGTGACATGTACATGAGACATTGTGGACATGAGACGTGTGGTTATATTGGGTGGGAAGAGACACACAGGCTACAGGCTGATCATATAAAATAAACCCGAGCTTGGCCCATTACGAGTTATTACTGCTACCGGCTCCCCGACACAGAGCTGGTAGTGGCTCAGCCTGAGTACTAGTGATGCTCTCACTTGATTTCACACAGATGGTTACATACTTACCCTATTTATTTCATTATTTTCTACACTGCATTTATTTTGGCTTGTATTATCTTGTACCTTGCTATGTCCCCTGAGGACCTGGATCCGGATTATGTCCCCAGGATTTGCAGACGAGATCTATCCCGAGGTATACGGGACAGCAGCAGGAGCAGATACAGGAGCTGTACCGACACCCGAGGACGAGGTGTTAGCTGAAGACTTTTCCTGAGGATCTATGTTTCATGCTCAGTATTTACTTTATTCGGTCATTTATATTTTGGTCTGTTGAACCATTATATCAGATTTTTATCGGGTTGTTCCCCGAAGTACTTTGTTGAGACTGGTTGATGATTTACATTTCTTATATCTGTGGATTATATTTTATCTTGTATGGATGAGATTAGTTATGCCATGTTGTCGTAGACTTTATTTTACAGCTTAAGTACGTCCTGATGGATCCATTAAATTGGGTTTGTCCATCAGTGTGTGCTGCTGGCCATTGCCACGTGTCTAGTCCCTCGGTATTTTGGGACTGGGGCGTGACATTGGATATATTCTTCATATGATTATCTAGAGGAGCTGTGTCCCACTCATTATGGGCCATAGGACGGTGATCCAATAGTGGGTACTCTCCTAGAGCAGAAGGACTTAGTGCCAGTGACCAAGGAGCCTTAGACATTATTTTGGACATTGTCTTAGTCTCATTATTTGACTTTTAGTATTTATTTATTATTGGAGACTTATATTGTGCCTAGACTAGTGGTTTTGGACTTGTGATGTATTGTGACTCATTATTTCTCTCTTCTATTCCATATCATATTTTATCCTCGTCTAGTTTTATATTGCGATTGAGTATTGGTTAACATTTATCATATTATCATAGTGTCCCTCTATTTGGAGTTGAGATAGCATGACAGGTACCTTATATATATTGTGTGAGATGTGTAGATAGTTATATTGACCCATACAGCGTTCTACCACCGATGCTGCGGCATAGGCTGGGCGTTATTCACTACACGTGTCCTCATTCCGGGTGCGGATCGTGACACATTTTTAGTGGTGGCCCATACAGGTCGAGAGGTCATAATTAGTGCGATATCATGGTAGATCTCAGACTTAGAGTACTGCTACGAGCCTGCTTTAGGATATAGGATATAGGCTGAGAGTATACTCAATCACAGCTAGGAACACTTCCAATTATTTGTTTTTGCTATCCTTATCTTATCTAAATGCTTGTTTTACTTTGAATAATTCTGTCATTATTTGATGATATCGTATCTTGCGTAGTATTGACTTCCCCATTCAAACTCATAAACCCTAAACCTAAATTCTCTCGACCCAGAGATGCCGTCGCCATCCTGCGACCTAGCCGCACCACCGTAATACAGCCGCAAACCCGCCGGAGTTTCCCGCATCGACCGTGCCGTGACAGAATTTGATCTGCAGCGTACCTGTATTCACGCTTCGATTCCCGCGCCACCGTTCGACCAAACTTGACCCCGTCTTCACCGGTACGTTCACAACCTAACCCCTTTCCATATCTGTGTATTAGTTTAACTCGGACAACGCGTAACCCTAGGCGAAAACAGCGACCAAGTTGGCAAAAAATGACAACTTTTGGGATCGCAAAAAACTACGGTAACTACCCATGTTCACGGACTCGTATCTCCCCACCACAGAGATCCAAATTCGGTTTTTCTTTTTGGTATGCGAAGACCACCTAATCTAGTTTAATTTCTGTCATTTACAATATTTTAATAGTTGTGTGCTAAATTAAATTAGATAGAAAATCCTGAAAACCTATTTTTTTCCAATTTCTAGAAATTTTGATACGGAGCGCGCCCCGTCGTGTAACAAGTGTACCAAAAGGTGCGCACAGTATACCCAGACGTGTGGACTTTCGCGAAAACTAATTCGGACGCGTGTGCACGTCGAAATCAGCCCGTATCCGCAGAAATTCCCCGTGTCGTGACTGTTGCAAAATCCCGCACCATTTAGTGCACGCTCGTCAGAATACGAAGAAACTTGCGCCACTAGACTCGTGGTTTCGCGCTGGCCTTGTGACCCAAATTTTACGCAATTCTGAGACAATTGACCAAGTCGCCTATTGGCGGGCCCTACGGTTGACTTTTTAGGCGAAATTGTTCGGCACACCGAAATTCACATTTGGACATACCGTTGAGTTTGTACTGACATTTAGAGTTTGTTTAACCTATAATTTGTCCCATTTAGAAGTCGTTACCCCTGGCACGTTTTTCGGTGCAAAATAGCCCACACGTGGACCCCACTTTGATCCAAAATTACCGTTTTGCCCTTGTGTCCAAATTGGACGAAAGGGTAGTGATTTCTAGCTATCTCGCTTATTCTGGGAACGTTGGTGATATTTATTTCAGCATCCGGAGACGTTCATTCTGAGGCCGTAGTTTCTGACTCTTGGTGTTTGACATCTGGACGTTACATTTTGCAGCTCTCTTGTCAGGCAAGTATACCTTGTCATTGTACTGTTATTCATATTTCATATGTTGCATGCATTTTTATTTTCTATCATTAGTTCATATCTTTTAACTGTTATATAAAATGCGCGTCCAAGGAAACTTGGGTGCAACAACGGTGTCGTCGTGATTATTTTTATGTATATGCATTGACCTTGTTTATGAGACCGCCCCATTATCATGAAGCATCATTAGGTTTCATTTGGCTGTGACACATTTTTACACGAGTTATGAGTCTCATATAGATCACGGACTTACGTATTGACTGATCATCGATACGTGTGGGACGTGCGTTAGGGATAACTGCTGTTAGAAATTTTGTATGCTAGAAGACTCAGCAGTTATTAGTAGTCCAGGGACATAGTCTATTATAGTACGGTGGTCCAATCATTGTCCTTATTTGGTTGCAGGCTTGGGCTATTGTACTAAAGATAGGCTATGAACCAAATCGTGCCATGGATGTGACATGCTTAGAGCATGGGGTGGGAAGAACAACAAGTAGGGCGTGTGGGCTCCGTTGCACTTTTCTTGTGTAACCCGTACGCTCCGTCAGAGATGCGCGATCATAATGACCACTATATATTATATATTATCAGGCGGCCTCTGCCGTTCAAAAGACGACATGCTTTGTAGGCCCCTGAATCTCCAAGAGAATCATGCCAATCCCATTTTAGCCAGATAGCCCACTTATTGGAAAAGTTGTTCTCAAACTGCATTCACTTAGACGGTTAGGCGACCCATTGGATATTTATTTCAGTACTTTATTGGCATGCTTCTATTTATCTTGTTATGTCCCTCTGAGGACCTGGTCCCTTTCTAGGTGTAGCTGTTCATGAGTATTCGCAGGAGCACAGATCCAGACTGGTTACTTATATTTGTGAGGAGGTCTTCTCTTCCAGCCCCGTGATTGTTAATCGATATTCTTATATTGTGTTTGTTGTGTTGCACTTATATATTCTAGTTGGTAGTGGATTTGTTTCCACCCAACTATCATCCTTAGATACTTTGTATTGAGATCTAGTTTCGTAGATATTGGTTATTTATTTATATGATTTTCTGTGGATGAGATTTAGACTATACCCTGTGACTTGTGATAGTTTTTACCACTTGTGAATTATTGTTCATAATACAGCGTACGCATGTGTTATAGTTTCCATATATTGGAGTTGCCATATACATGCGGCTGACATGCTTACGTGTTCCTAGTCCTACGTATTTTGGGACTGGGGCGTGACAATCTGAGCTGGAAATAAGAATTGCAGGGAGAATCACATTTTTAGGACTTGGAGCTTTTTCATGACTGAAACTTGTTGTTCTGGGACGAAGAAGCTCCAAAACTGAAATGCTTGTACAGAATAGATAAATTCCCGTGGTTGATTGCTTGTCCCTGTCCTGATTGTAATTGTCAAGCTATTGTCCAGTCTTGTATCATTTCTAAGGCAGATTCCTGAGCACCACGGGCAGGAATTCTTGATAACCTGACTAAGTTAATAACTAGAATAATTATCTAGAACCATCTAGAGAGATTTTATGGCTACATATAATTCCGATATCCCAGCGACACCTGATGGATTTGGAGCTCTTCGTCGAGAGGGGCACACTTCCAGCACACCGTCGAGTGTTGCAATTTACCAAAAAATACTTTATACTTAATTAATCTATGCTATGTACTCTTACGTCTGGATAACTCGAATAGTCTGCAGGGCATGTGGCTGTATGGAATCTCAACTATATTTGTTAGTAACCAGGATTGTGATAACCCTAGTTAGTTAATGGTAGTAAGCCGTAGGTCATGTTTGGCCATGATTACATATTTTTTAGTCCTGTCTTGTCTTGAAATACTCAACTACTAATCCTTAACTGTACCCATTACTGATTCCTGAACTGCTTAAACTGTTTATTTACATATTGCTCTTATTTATATTTTCTTATGCTATTGAATGTTTGCATGCAGGTTTTAGTTCTTAAGTTGGCTCCCTTGTGGTACTTTATTATTTTGGGGTCTGACCCCATTGGTTTTGTATGGCTAGATATCGGAGCAACACCACAAGATCTCTCGTACATTCTGCCTCTAGATGGTGAACACGAGGAACACCCGAGGACTTGAGTGGGTTTCTTCTTCATCACCTACCAGATATTATACTTATACTTTTGAGGCGCTTAGTCACCGAGCACGTGTTTAACTCGTATTTGATACTGGATATTCTAGCCAGCGGGCCTACATGTAAAGCATATTCTAGACTATAGCTAGAGCTGATTATGTAATATTGCACTCTGCTAGTTCTTTATTTTGATAACTAGCTTCATGATTATCTATGTATGTATAGTTTGGGACGCCTTACTATTATATGTTTAGTGATTATACTTCTTGTAACTTGTTGCTTGCTTGAGATTGAGACAACTAGGACTCTTGACCTAGGAATGCCTGTTGGATTGTAGAGTAAACCCTCACATGTCTAGACAACCGTGACCCTATCTCGGGGTATAGAGTGCTCTGGTGTACGTAGCTGGCTTTGTCCGCCCCCGCTCTCCAGTATTCTGGTTCTGGGGCGTGACATTAGTTTCCAAGAAACTTTATGTGCCGCCAATATCAATTTCATTGTCAATTCATAAGAATAATAGTTAGATATAAAAAAAGTTTGAGATCTACTTACTCTTCGTTGTAGGGTGATCGCGGATCGTGAGATGGAAAGGTGAATTCTCTAATTATATTATGTATATGTGAAGTAACCCTTCAATGAGTTTCCCTCTATGTATAACTATCATATCTCTAAGAGATAGGTATTTTATAGTTTACACAATCATATCTACTTAGTATTAACTAACCATAATTTAAGAGTACTTTCAAATTTTATATCATAGAACATAAGAGACCTACCTAACATTGTTTTTTTAACTTCTATGGAGAGGAAAGGGATGAGGAGGAGAAACATGAGTTGGTTGTGATAACTTTGGAGTATAAAAGGGAAAGTAGTGGTTAGGAAATAGGAGGATAAGGAGAGGGCTAAGAAGCAAGGACACTCCATAGTTTATATGTCGTGTCATATCGTATCAGATACACATATCAGACATGTACAGACACTCCAAAATATACCAGGATACATGAAAATAGGTGTCGAATCTACATCGATGTATTTGAAATGTGTTGTGTCAAATTCATGTCTGTGCGACATAAAAACAAGATGTCAAGTTAGATCGAGGAAGATGAGAGAAATGAGGCAATAAAAAGATGAAAAAGACAAATTAATTTTTTTTATTATATTAATAGGGCAAATAGGCCTTTATTGTGTTAATCCAAATCATATTAGTCTTTAGCTGACTAAGGCAAAGGAAAACTTATGAGTTGTTTGGAACATATTGAACCTGGAAAAGCTAAAGAATCTAAAGAACTATAGTGGGTAGAGGCGTGTCATTGACTAAGAGTTCGTTTGTATATGTTTTCTCAAATTTGGTTCTAAAACAATTTTCAGAAATCTTATAGAGTTTTTTCTAGGTATACAGAATCTAATTCTGAGTTTGGTTACTTTTATCTTAAAATTAATTTTAAGAAAAAAAAAGTTAAAAGTTTTGGTTGGTAAACTTTTTTAGGAATTTTTTTTGATTGAAGACCATGTCAACAATTTTCAAGTTCTTCTCCGACCTCTCTACGATATCGTAGCTCCTCCTCCTCGTCAGCTCCTCCTCGCCCCTCCTTCCTAGGCACATGCTCCTCTAGCTTCTCGGCCTCTTCCGGCTCCTCCTCCGACCACCGTCGCATCCGCAGGGCCAAAATCGTGTCTACCATCGAAAAGGAGGAGGAGGAGAACTAGTGCCACAATGCGGAGGACGACGATGACGAGGATGCTCTGGAGGAGCGACAAAAAGGGGGAAATTTGAATGGAGATTGGGTTGTGAGCAGCCAAACACTGTTTGCTTCCTTTTTGTTCATTTACACTCTGGAAAGCTGAGTAAAGTGCAACAAAAAAAATCCTCCTTAGATAAACATTTTTTGCAAAATAAGACCCCTAACTTCAAAAATCCTCGGCTTTTCATTTTCGCTCAGTTTACACCTAATTTGGTTTATGTCGTTAACAAGCGTTAAATTACGCCTAAAATGACGAAAATGTCCATGCAAAAAACTCCTCCCCTAATTTTCTCTCCCCCCTCTATCTCCGGTAGTCCCGCCCCCCTCCTTCTCCGGCGACGGTGGTGTAGCAGCGGCGACGGCGCGGGGAGGAGGGAGGGCACTGGGCGGAGGGAGGGAGTTGTGGGGGGCTGGGGGTGCAGTGAAGAGGGCCGACGAGGGTGGGGAGGGGAGCGTGGGTTGGGGTGGGGGGGCGCTGGGAGGAGGGGGGAGTGGTGGGGGCACAAGGAAGAGGGTCGATGAGGGTAGGGATGTGGGGGGGGGGGAGAGGGGTATTTGGGTATTTCGTGTTTTTCTTTAACAGCCACTAATATTCACTCCAAACTGACAATTGACGGGAGGGAACATTTTAATCAAAATATTTATTGTAGAAGGGTTTATTTTCTATAAACATCTAATAGGTCTTAATTTACAAAAATAGATAATCTAAGGAAGAATTTTTTACACTTTATCCCTTAAGAGCCTGTCTAAAATCCTAACTAAAGGGAGCCGTTTTCCAAGTCCTTCTTCCATATTGCCTAAGTTATTATGTTTGGCTGGGGCAATACAAAACTTTCAAAGCCATAGGACAAACCTTGGGTTCTACCAGTGTCACGACCCGTACCCGAAAAATCGGGCATGAGTCGTGGGTACGTCCAGCCTACGTCGCAGAATCGGCGGTAGAACGCTGTAAAGGTTCGTTCTAGGTCACAATATCTATATCTCACAAAACCTGTCAATATAACCTCTCCAAAAGGAGGGCAACCACGCAATATATATATGCCTCAATCACAATAACTAGGGAAAGAGTAAAAGCACGATAAGATATCACAAGAAACAAGAACCAAAGAGCAAGTACAATATCCAATATACAGTCCAAGTCTAAAGTCTAAAACATCTCACAGAAGCAAAAATAAATAGCAATACAGTACAGTCATCCAAAATATCAACTGGAAACAACCCAGGAAAACCCACCTAGCTAACTAGGTGCTAACGACGTCTCCTCGACGGGCTCCTCCTCAGTCTCCGGGTCACAACACTACTCGACACCTGGCCCGTAGAATGTCGAGCAAAAATCCTCAGGATCCTCTGGAAAAAATATGCCCAGTCAGGACTGGAGCGAAGTACATAACTCTGAAAGCAACTCCAAATACATGGTAAGGTGTATATGACTAGCAATAGAAAAGTATACAAGATGCACAGGAAAATAAATACATGGTGGAGCAGATAAAGTAGCTGCAATATAAACTGGAGAACAATACAAGTAGTAGAGAAGTAACTGCATGTGAAAAAACAAGAATACTAGCTAAGTGCCTTGAGCATAAGTTTGTTATGTGATCGGCTTAGGTTGCACATGAATAATCTACGATAACTCCATTATGCGTGAGTTGCATAACCGACATACACATGAATACTGTTTGGCTTTGATCACATAACCAACTCCTACTCCCCTCCCCCACTAATACTCTTAGATCCAACCATGACACGCTACATACATGATAAATAACTCGTGCACATGAAGGCGAGAGCACACGAAGCACATGATAGCACATGAGAATCAATACCCGAAGCACATGATGAAATACACGTGATAGAGTACCCGCTGAATACGGTAAGGGGGATAACATCTCATGACGGGATCCACTAGTACCAGCTCGTGTAACAATGTGTCAGAATCAAGTATTACAGTTCTAGAACAGGTGATATAAACGCTATCATGAAATAGAAACAATCAGAGGTAGGTACTCGCCTGACGTCCTGAGCAACTAATGAGGATCCAGATCCGGACTGGCGTCGCAAGAACCTATTGCGAAAAGCAAGGTTAAACAGGATTCTAAAGAGTTAAACTGATATAAAATAACTA